>JALMQS010000150.1:11154667-11242717 GCA_024734495.1 Forficula auricularia | reverse complement strand
CATACATATTTAAAAATGTGGGAGATCTTTATGACCCACCCTGTATTATAATAAGTGTTTGTGTGTGTGTGTATTTATTTAATCTTAGGACACCCTCTTTGATTTTATTCTTATTAACTCTATATAACTCTGCATTTTTTATGTTTATTTATTTGTTTTCACATGGATATCTTTTGGTTGCAGTGGTGGTCGTAGTGGCATTCTTCATATGTTGGGCTCCCTTCCACGCTCAGAGGCTTGCTGCAATCTACGGTGAAAAATTCTTCTCACGCCATCCGACCATGCTGAAAATATATACTGTATTGACATATATATCCGGAATACTCTACTTTCTGTCAACAACTATCAATCCAATTTTATATAGTATTATGTCACATAAATTTCGATACGCTTTCAAGGTAAGTTGTCTTTGAATATAAACATTGATTATAATATTTGTGTTATTAAGTAAATTATTTCCTGAATCTTCTAAAGAATTGTTCTCTTAAATATTGCCAGAAAACTTTAACTCTTTACTTTACTATTTTTTTTAATGATTACGCTTATCACGGTACTGTTTTTTATAATGATGTTAATGCAAGAAAGTACTAAACTAAGATGCAAGACTTTTAAGTCAGACTAGACTTTTGTACCATGAAAAAAGACATCTTGCGCGTTGGGTTCGAGTCGAAGGTATCTTTGAATTTGGGTTTTGAATCACCTAAGATTGTTGGTTGCAGGAAAGACATAGCAGGAAGCTAGTTTCATTCTCTCTAGAAGTCAAAGTCATGTTAGCGAATGGATTCCCTTTGAGTGAATCTAATTTAACTGAAAAAGGGGCGGTGAATTTTGTGTTTCGCATCGATGAAACTTTTTTCTGAGGCAGTGGGGCTAGATATGGAAGTGTTTCAGGAAGCCCAGTTTTTTTCGGAAGTGAAAAACTTTGGCCTTTAACCGAACGCACTCGTGTTTTTTTAAAATTACGGGCTACATTTTGCTACATAATATAAATAGTTATTTATATCAGGCACACCAATAAAATTGCTTAAATTTTTTGGATGAGACTATCTTTATTTGCCTTCAAAATATTCAAGTCGATTGAAAAACATCGCATCATCAAATCTACTTTTTTGAGCCGTGGTTTTATATTAAATATCTTCAATAAAATCAAGGACTTAAGGCTTTTCAAAAAGCCTTCCTTATACATATATAGTAAAAATATTATTTTAAAAGATTTTAATTATTCATGCATTATACAATTTCAACAAAATCTAATCAGGTCATAAACGACCATAGATTAATTACGTCTCGCAAAATTTCATGGTTTGTTTACGAGGCCCCACCTCCCCCTCACCCCTGTGTCACAGGTTGTCACATTCCACTGGGCACTTCTCTCAGACAACAGGAAATATGCACTATTCATCTTAACGACTTCTTGCTCATCTTGATGGTATTTGTTGTTTTTGATGCTACAGTGTGAACCGCGATTTGTGATCTTTGCCTTATTTTGGGGTTGATCAGAAGAATAGACAATACGCGGTTCCCGACCTCTGGCCCAGTTCAATCGCAGCGGCCGGGTTAACCTCCCTAGGATCCTTTATTCTGGCCTCCAAAACGCTGGATTACAGGGACTCGCCAGTGTCTTCGAAAGATCTTGAAGACCTCTTAAGATATACTGTTTGTTTTATATGGGCTTCCTAAATTTAAGAGGTTTAGAAGACGTCTAGAATAGCCTTGAATTCCGTCTATTCTACATCTTCTAGAGCTCTGTTTTGATGATACATCTTTTGTAACTTTTTAGTGAGATTTAATTTTGATTTAAAACAACATTACAATTATTATTTTTTATTTTTAAAACTTTCTAATTATTAACAATGTTTTTCACACACTTTTTGTTGCCTGTAATCATATTAATCGTTTTCATATTTTAGATCTAATGTCATACATAAGCCTTAACTCCCCACCTCCTTGCCCCTTAAAGTTTAACATAATTTATTGATGGCCCTTAATCGAAAATTAAATTACTAAATATGAAACTACGTTTTTAAAATATTTATTATTTTGTAAGGTAGAATGCACAAAAAATTTGCCCAAAGACATATATACACAAACAGTTTTTTTGAAATCCAGAGTTCGTCTGCAAAAATCTGATTTTTTTTTCTCTAAGATTACAATACTTTTCCATATTAAATTTAACAAAGCTTTTATTTGTTTGTTTTATATTGGCTTCCTAAATTTATTATATTCAAATAATCCAGTCAGTTAATTATATTGGTCAGCGTATTTTATTTTAAATAAAATGCTAATTCGGGCTGCTCGTGATTGTCATTTTATTAAATATATATATTTTAATTTAAAAAAATCACTACTCAATAGAATTAATATAATGTATTATTTGAATATAATGAATTTAGGAAGGCATATAAATATATATTTAGTCGTATGTACCTTTGTACATGTATATATACACAGATAGTTTATAAATAAAATATTTTCTGGTTAGATAGATAGTGTAATTAGAAAATTAGTTAAAATCATTAAAGCTATTAATATTTAATCCTCCAGGCTATGCATATAAAATAAAATAAAATAAAATTAAGTGAAACCAACCAATTTCATCCGTCTTTTTTCGGTTTTCATGATTTACTTTATACTTTACCATACAAGTCAAGTATTGCACCGTGCATAAAAAAGTGTTTTTTCTTTCGTTTTTCCAAAATATCTTAAAAAACAAGAAAAATGAAATTAACTTTAAAAGGGTTTTGTAATAAAAAAGTGAGTCATTATTTATTTCTCTCAGGACCAAAATGGGAGGGGGGAATATGTACAAAAAATATAATTATCAATATAAAAACTTTGAAATGATCTCGCGCCCCAGAGTTGGAAACCACTGCCTTATGGATGGATTTAGCAGCCCGCTGTAGAGGTGCCTTCTGGACTGCGAGCACGTATCAGAGCGGGTTGCCTATTTCCGTCTGAATCGTTGACCTTGAAAAAGGAACGGCCTGCTCGAACCAGCATGCAGTTTACTCTGCTGTGGTTGGCTGAAGTCATGAAGAGATCAGTAATGGCAGGTTCATAACGAAAAATATCATTGTTTTTGATCGGTACTAGTTTTGCAGGAAAATGTACCTAGTTACGATAAAAAGTATTTTCGGAAAAGTGCTTATTTGTATCCAGGTACATATTAAGTATTGTTATCATTGTCATCTCTAGGCCGGGATGTACACAATTAAAACAAAATAATTTTATATTGCTTTATTATTAAATTCACTCACTTCTTATCTTGCTTAGAAATGCCGGAAAGAAAAATAATTTTTAAGCATGATTTTATTTCTGTCTGTACCTATATATGTTTGCCTGGATTCAGATACCCGATACCACGATAACATAAGAACGAAAAATCATAGAAAATTCGTTCTGGTACTCAAAATGTTTTTATTGAAGGAGACAATAAAAGAGTGTGTCTTCTGTTGGAATTATAAATTTTATTTATTTATAACGAGACTATAGTTTCGAGGGCTTTGTCCTCTTCATCAGTCTATTACAATTGATTCACAGGGAATTAATTTATGAATGGAAGGTTAGAATTTTTCAAATGGTTGAGCTATTGACATTTATACTTGTTTTATTTTTTGGCTGTAGGTGGAGTTAATGCGGTTTTTATTTGCGCAGCAATTTTTAAGATAAGGCTTTCTGGAATTTCTATTTTTCGATTTAAGAATTTTTTTGGTGAATTATTATATGATTTTAAAATTTCTAACGATTCGAAAATACTAATTTTTAGAGGATCTAATTCTGATCTAATTAATTTAATATTTGATTCATCAGGAAAACAATGTTTCTCGGAGATTAAATTGTCTGGAAATGTCCTGAACCCTCTTAAAAATTCTTTTGTGTTCCGAAAACTTTCAATTTAAAATGTTTTTATTTCCAAAAAGAAGGACTGATTAGATTTTGAGATTTCTAACGTCGTTCAAAAATAGAAAAAATCAGGAAAAAACGAATTTAATATGTGAATCGAACTGAAATTAAGTATACATGTTTTTGTTAATAAACTGTATATATTTACCATCTTTCAACTATCTAGCTCAAACCGTTCGCTGACATAAATTATCATATTACTAAAATTTGTGAAAGAATACTAAATTTTGAAATAGTTTTCACTTTTTCCTCCATTTTATACTTTATGATGATCTATTTTATAAATAATTGTTAAATAATATTTAAGTATTTTAAGTATTGCATTCAATTTTATTAAGATGTCATTCTTTACAATCATCTATGATCATTTTTTATTTAGTAATCGGAAAGATTAAAGAATGGTTGAAAAAATTGCTATCAAATAAATTTCGGCGTTTTACAATAAATCTATATATTAATAACAAAATATTTAAGGAAAAACTTCCAAAAATCAAATAATATATTAGATAAAACATTTTATGTGCACGATGTTGAGGTAATAAATTAGTAGAATATAAACCACTCTAATCAATTATCCGATCTGAACCTTTCGATTATTCTCTATTTCTTCTGATTAAATTGATGTCTGAAGATGATCCATATCTATTATGATAAACTGTTAATGAACCTTTTTCATATTCGTCTTTATAGCATTTGTTTATAAGGATTGTACGAATATTTTCTAGGAGTTCCCTAGAAATCATGTTGGAATCGGATAAAAAACATGATTTTTTTTCTTTCCTTTTTCACCCATTAAAAATTTTAATTTCTTAAAACGTCTTTTTAACGAGCACCCACGTCTTAAAAGTAATTTCCATACAAAAATTTAAGTTTCTATCCCAGTTGTTCGGACAAATAATGAGTGGTATTTGAATTATAATAAATATAATTTGAGGTTTTGACTATTATTGGAATCTACCAATTTCAAATTTTTAATTATTTCATTTTTTTTCAATATATCTCAAAATGGAGCTGAAAATTTTTGATAAAAAAATAGTTATTCATAAGTAATTAAGGATGCATAAAAATCATTTGTTTGTTTCACTAATTTTTTATTTAATTAAGTGATAGATCCAAATATTTCGAGGGCCTACGGTACCTCTTCCTCAGTGAATACCATCAGCTCACCAAAATATGCCAACCCCATCCGTTTACACAAATATAACGAAAACAGCTTGATATATTATATACTTCTTGATAATGTGTGGGAAGTGGTGTAAATATGTATATATCAGATTATCAACAAGCATATATCAAGTTGTTTTCGTTACATTTGTACGTGTGATGGGCTTGGTGGCTAGAAATTGGTGAGCTGGTGGTATCCGCTGAGGAAGAGGTACCGTAGGCCCTCGAGTTATTTGGATCTATCAACTTAATTAAATAAAAAAATTGCTGAAACAAACAAACGATTTTTATTTTTATTTTTTTTTTTTTTTTTAATGCAACCGAATGCAAGCATAGGTGCACCAGTAGAGATGCAGCCCCTATGGATCTCGAAAGACCCTTGCATTACCGAAGAGAAGGAAAGTTGATTAAGTGAGAGGTGTAGACGTAGGTGTCTATGCACTCCGGTTTTGAAAGGTTTGAAGATTATAGGTGCTGGGAAAGATAGAGGCTGGAAGAGAGTTCCAGTTCCTTGAAGTCATGGGGATATATGTATTGGCGAATGAAGTGGTCCGGCACTTTTCTAGTTTGACCGCGAGAGAGTGTTGGGAGTCGGCAAAACGCGTGCTACGTGCAAAGCATGCTTTGGGGGGAATTATTGATTTTATCTCATCAGAGCACCTGCCGTGATAGTATCTATAGAAAAGGGAAAGGGCAGAGACATCTCTTCGATGAGCCAGCGAGTCGAGGGAGTCGGTGAGGGTAGAATCGTCAATTAGCCTGACGGCTCGTTTCTGAATTGCAAATTCATCCTTCATTATAAATAAATATATCCATTACGCGCCAAACTATTAGAAGTTATATTTAAAAATATTTAATGGAAAACAAGACCTTATAAGGCTGAAGGATCCAAATTGTACGTTTATTTGCTTTTTTTTTTACTATTAGCCTCTAAAACTACTTGAGCTGGTGATATAGGCTATGTAATATGGTTTATACCAATGCCGGATTTATACTTTTCACAAGTATAGGCCGCTTCATTTGCGTCGCCCCTTCCTCCTTCCATAAGTTCCCACCTATCATAATCACTCACTTGTAGGCCTTTATTAGGTAACAAACAATTGTAAGTACTTAAATGTAGGTTACGTAGGTATTGAAAAGTTACATTACAAAAGTTAAATTATAATTTTTTACATGATATTGGCAAAATCATCTATAACATCGTCATAGTTGATGGTGTTCATTATCTCTGCCTCTATGTATAGAAGAGCCAAAGACTTTAGTTTTTCTTGAGACAATGAATTCCTTTGATAATTCTTCACTCGATTTAAACAAGAAAAGCTTTTTTTCTCCGGAAATCTGGCGCCCCTGGGCCGCGGCCTACATGGCCTATTGACAAATCCAGGACTGGTTTATACTAAATGTCCACTGATAATTAAGTAGAGAAACTCTGTGTGTGTGTGTGTGTGAAACCAAATATATATATATATTATTAAAAATTTATTTTATTTAAAAATAGGTAGAACTCATATACCCAAGGTTCCGTATCTTATCTCTTTCAAAATACTTGAGATATCAAATTCATTCTTATTTGTCGTTGATATGGAAATTTTTAAAAATTGTCTAACTTCCCACTTTGGTACCCTCTCTCATCGTTATTTTAAACTAAATTAAATTTTTTAAAAATTAGTTAAATGCTAATAAGTAGATCTTTACAGGGACACCTCACATCCCATGGTAAAAAAATATTTATTTTTTTATTTTCTACCAAACGAAAAATTCGACCCTTCCCACAACTATCATTTGATTAATATTTTAATACCATTTTTGATTTCGGATACATGTAACTTTCAAGTTTATATCTTATTAGTGGAGACCGGATTCCTATGCAATTGCATATTTTGTTTGACGCCACGTAAAACCCAGGAGATCCTGGATACTGTGGGTTAAATTTTATACTGCATATATTTGCATATTTGAGTAATATTGCATAAAATTGCATATTTGAAGGATATTGCATAAAATTGCATATTTCGCGCCAAATACAGAGGTTTTAAAAGTTATTTTTCGGAGAAAGAATAAAAAAAAGATTAAATAAAACAGGAGGACACTAATTTAAATTCGAAGAAAACTGAAATAGGCCTCAACGACACGAAGTGTAGTGTTGGACTACGAAGTAGGAAGTTGGATTACAAAGCATGTAAACAAGCTACAAAACAACAACCCACTCATTTTTCTTATTATTCAGTTGTACTAGATACTATATTCTACACGAAAATGACGAAAAGTTTGCAATATTTTTCTTTCAAAGTAAAATTGGGGTTTAAGTTCCTTTAAATTCGCCCCCATTACGTCTGTAGATGTGGACCGCTCTTTTTCATCGTATAAATCAATTTTAAGTGACCAAATTGTAATTATTTTTGAGATCCTTTGTTAATTATTTCTTTATTATTATTATTTTTTTTTAATGGCCTTCGGGAACTATAACCCATTTTGGCCATTGAGTATTCGTGTGAGTGTGTGTGTGTGTGTGTAGAAGTGTGTGTAAATGATTGTAGGGATCAGATTATAGCAGGTCAAATATTTGCATTATTTTATTAGTTTATTATTTGTACGTCAATAAGAAAAGATTGTTAATATAAAAAAATAAAAGCAATACAATACAATCGTGTCTGTTAAATAAAACTACCCCCCCCCCCCCAGTATTTTTCTGATCACATTTTTGAAACATTATTATATTTATTATGTTGATTTTATTCAAGTGCACCTATTATTTCTTTGAGTTTAAAGATTTTCTAATATATTAAATGAAATGAGAATTTTGTCCAATGTTTTACGCAATAAAAACTACATACTTGACACTTGGCTGTCTATAGCTTACTTTATCATTTTATTCCATATTCATAGCACTCCTTCAAATATATAGTCTTTTTGTCTTAAATTTTAATTTTTTAGTGCATAAAAAAATTTATTTTGCCATCTTTTCCTGCATATATTTGCATATTTCAACTTATTCTGCATATTACTTGAATATTTCAGCATTTTTAACTGCATATTTTATGGCGTATTTTGGCAGTTTTTACTTCATAAAAATCCAGTCTCTACTTATTAGGAACTACAATGCTCTGAAAGACCAATAGACAATAGACATACTAATATGGTTAGATAAATAATAGTTTGATTAAGAATTTACAAAATGAAAACCAGAATGTTAAACTGTTTGTTTGACTAAAGATTTTTTCCATCAATAACTGAACTCCGGACCTTCTTAACTCCCCCACCGTAAATACGATATTGCTATGATTGTTTAATTAATAAAATATTTAATTTTTATTTTTAGGAGAGTTTCGCTCGCTGTTGTCGCTGGGGTAACATTCCGGAACGCAAGAAACGCCCTTCCTATTGTATCTTGATGCGGCCTACTGTGCCGGAAACAATTCCCGAACGCAACGAATGGCCTCCGACTATGACCGAGGTCGGCATCACCGCCACCTAAATACCTTTGCATTTCGGTCAACTTGGCAATATTCAAGGGCCGGGAAGAGGATTAAGCAACCCTTTCAAGATGTCTAACTATTGTTTTGGCTCGTAATGGAGAAAGGGAGAAATATTCTTCGAATTTCTACCATAGAGCAACACTAATTCATCACCCTTTTACTTGCTTTAATGAATGAAGAATTTAAAGAAAGTAATAATTGTTTGTTATTGTTTGACTCTAGATCTTAAACAGACCCTTTATCCAAAGATTGTATATGTAAAAACCAAATATCAAGTTACATCAATATTAGAATGAATAAACTAAAACTATATTTATACTATATTATATTGTATATACATATATGAGCCGTTTATTTTAAAAGTGGCGTAAGTCCAATTTTGAAAAAAATGAGTTAATGTCAGCTTTAGTTAGACATAGATGTCTACTTCTCATATTAATGGAGTACAATATCCTCATGAATTCGTCAAAATAAAAGTATCGAAATATATATATACTATATATATTTGTCTAGATTAATTTGTTCTAACGCTTAGCACTAGATGTCCCGGCGATCAATTTCAAACAAGATCGGATATGGCCCGGTCAAATTAAAAACTTTATATCGAAATTGAAATCACAGATACATGAAATATACTCTAATCAAAAGAGAGTAAATTTTTCTGATTAATCGTTTGGTTAATCATATCCATAATTTAATTAGTTTTATATTAAATAAGACGTACACGTTTCGTCATTTTATTTGTGACTTTCTCAGCAACTTAATTCTCAAATCAATTTCCGATAATTATGTGAAATATTCTATCTAAAAAATTGGAAAAGAAGAAAAAAGAATGTTTCTCATAATGATATTGGACAATTGAGTTGAGAAATAAGTCGCTGAGAGGGTCAAAAATAAAATGACGAAACATACGTCTTATACTATATATATTTGTCTAGATTAATTTGTAACATCGCTTAGAGAAATTTCTCTAAAAAAATTACCCTCTTGCCTAGAATCGAACCGACGAACTCTTGAACTAAGGGCATGAGCTCTAGCCATTAGACCAATGTAACATTAATATTTAATACTTGATTTCTGTTACTAAAACTATATATTTTTGATTTAGACTTTGTGTCGAGATAATATTGTATTCATTTGAACTCGAATGAAAATGAAAAATCACCAATAGATTTTAAATTAAGAAACATTAAATATATATTAATTAACGAGGCAAATTTGAAATATAATTGTCAGCTCGGATTTTAAACTGATGGCTCCAATCGATTTTCATTAACCAGGCAAATTTGAAATATAATTCTAATTTGGACTCGAATTTTGAAATGAAAGACTCCAATTCATTTTAAATTAAGAAACATTAAATATATTGATAATTGTTCCTCCCCCCCCCCCCTAGGCCACTCAAAAATTAAAGAGGCGAAACTTTTAAGAGACGATGTATTTTCGGTAGTTTACGGGTATACATTTGGAGTGTGGTTTTTTTAAGAGGAATAAGATTTTTGGACCGAGACGCTGGCCGCCAGGGCACCAGCCCGGAGGGCCGAGCTTCGAGGGCGTGCCGAAGGCACGCACGAAAAGCTCGTATATATATATAAATATATGTATTTATAAAAATATAAATACAAATATCTCGAAATAACAAACAATAGACTTATGTCACTTTACGGCTCATATGTATATGCATTTTAGGTAATTTCGCCAAATAAAGCTATGTTAAGATTTGATCGGCTGATATTTAATAGTTTCTGAATCGATTTATGTATTTCAAATTAAAAAAAAAAAAAATAATTTAGTGAAAGGCGTTTTCCATTGGGCGATTTATTTCATATTTTGCTGCACCCGGGGCATTGAAAAATTAAATAAATATAATGTTAAACTAAAGAGACGCCAGTATCCTCCTCAGTGCATTGGAGTCCAACAGAAAACGCTATTTGTTATTTGTTGTCGAATATTTTGGTTTTTTTAACATAAAGTAAATTGACCTTAAGGGAGTTCATAAAATACATCACTCTAAATCCAGGCATTTTTGACCCCCTCCCTCTTGTCACAGTTCGTTACATTTTTGTAGGCCCCGTAGGTATAATTACGTCACGCTACCCCAGCCTCCCATTTCATAAAACAAAAATGTATGATAATTTGTATAAAGTTCACTAGTACAAGTATATTAATAGAAATTATATTTAGGTATTTAAAAGAAAATAATTTGTGAGTAGATTGTTAAAAATGAAATTTTAACACTAGAATATATGTCCCTTCCCCCATTGTTGGGTACGTATTTTATGGACGACCCCTTATTGCGACCAGGGGTTTCAAATAAGGTTCAATTTCTTTTCTAACACATCGTAAGTGAATCTTTTAGATAAAGGAAACAAGTGATTATTTTTTATTAAGGGAAACTATTACAAACAAAACTAGTCCAGATCTCTTTGTGAACATTTTATATGTCTAATTCCCAATTTGCTCAATAAATATTTTTGTTGAGTTTTATATTTTTTTAGGAACTTCTCATAGTTTACTTGGCTTAAAGTTTCCAAACAGTGGTTTTTCCCCCCTTTTTAATGGAAAGCTTTATTTTTGTTAGTATTCGAAGTTTTTCTATTTGTCTTCACAAAGCCACTTGTTTTATTTGCATTATATTTTTAATAAAAATCTTGACTCAAGTGCTAATATTATAAGTCTTTTTTTGAAAAGAAATAGTTTAAGTATATTGTATACAATATATTATATTTTAATAAATTATACACAGGGTTATAAACAAAAATGTACTGACTGCGTGACGGTATCAGCCAAAATAAGATCCGGTCTCGCTTCCTCTTTGAACTGACGCTCCATGAGAAACAACCATTGGTTGAAGTATTTTTACACTCAGCAGAGCATGCCGATCAAAGAGATTTTCTTTAGTGGAATTATTTGTATGATTTTTATAAATCTTTATTGGTTTGAATGGTCTATATGGCCTTATTTGGTGAATTTATATAAGTATTGAAAAAATTTATATATTTACAAAGCTAAAATAATTTTGTCAACTAATTCTGGAGTTTGAACCTATATCTCTAAGGTTTAGCCTGTTGTGCTCGAACTTCTTGAGCTATCGAAAGTGTTTCTCTACCTCAGCTGTAGATAGAAACACCAATAGTTGCTCTCTGATTAATTAGTAGAGATAGCTCATATGGTTAGAGCACAGCTGAAGATACGCGTTCGGACCCGGCTGAGGATTAGAGATGACTCCTTGAATGACTTTTTTCAATAATTCACTGGTCAGCAAAAATAGTTAACTGAATTATCTTACATTTAATATATATATATATATATATATATATATATATATATTATTTCTAATTTGATATATATATATATCAAATTAGAAATAATACTGTCAAGTAATTCTTCTGAGAAGTGAATTATTACCTTTATGATATAAACAGTGAAGCGATGTCTCCCATGGGATTCAAACCTATATCCCTAAGGATTTAGCTTGCTGTACTCTAGCCACTTGAGGTATCGAGAGTGTTTCTTTCTACATCAGGCTCAGTTGTAGGTATAAACATAATTAGTATCTCTCTGATTTATTCGTATAATTACCTCAAGTGTTTATAGCACACCTGGAGATACGCGTTCGAACCCCTTATCTTAGGTTGTCCCTCATCTTACTTTTTTTCAATAATTCCCTTCTCAGCAGAATTTGTTGACTGAATTATATTAAATTTGATGAATTCAGGCACTTAATAAAGATATTTTCATTACAAAAATTAAAAACTTAGATTTAAAATAAAATGTATATTTATATAAGTATAATTCAAACCATGTTTGATATTGTGTCGTCACTGATGCTATTCATTCTTAGTTTATATACTAAGAGAGTGGATTTCTTTATTGTCGATATTAAGAAAAACAAAAAAAGAGAACAAATTAGACTCTTAATATTAAGCGAACCAATTGAAAAATTCTAAATATTGTATTTTAATGTAAATTTTTCGAGAAAATTGATGTTAATATTTTAAATAAAACAAAATAATTCAATTAATTGATCATTTAGTTTTCTTTTCTTCTTAGAAGAATTAAAGAATTAAAAAAAAAAAAAAAAAAAATATTTCAAAGATGATTTGTAGCACAGTGCTTCCTGACTTTTTCTATAACATGGCATACTTATGAGAAGCCAAAATTTATACAAAACAGTTTTCAAAATAGTAGTTTCAAAAAATTAAAAATATATATATTCAAAATAGTAGTGCTAACAATTTCTATACATACATGTAATTTAGAGATTCAACTATTAGGTGAGGCTTTCTAACTTTAGCTATAAATCGTATAACTTTAAAACTAGTTTCACAGAAAATCTGACATCGTTAGTGATTTTAAAAAAGAACATTTGTCTTTTATCTTACGTTTTTAAACGTTTAAAATATTCTACATCTTTGAGTGTTTTGTAGAAAGATGTTACTCAAGGTAACCAGGTACCATTGCTTTTATTTATTCCTCAAGTCAAAGTCAACAGTTAGAGGAATAGAACATTTTTCGATTTCGCTCTAGGTACCTGGTATATTTGTATTATGCGCATCAAGCAGTAGAATTTATAATATTACAATTTATGCAGTTTGTGTCAATTTAAAATGTATTATATATATGTGAATGTTTGAAATTTGTTGGCATTATTAATATTTTCATTACATATTTATTAACTCGTGGCCCAAAAACAATCTCGCCACAAATACCAGTTGGGAAGCTCTGTTGTAGATAATAATATTTACCCACATATTGTATTTTAAAATATGAATATAAGTATTTTGAAAATGATAAATTTTTAAAAATAAATAATTATTATATAATATATTTTCTAAAATATAATGAATAATAAAGGAAGTGTGTTGCGAATCTCGAAAGAATTGCATTTTTTCAAAATTCTAACTTCACTTAGAGGCTGATAAACGGCACAAATAGCTCGGATTGCGATTTGGCACTTGGGCTAGATTCCCAGGGGGTGAAAGCTCTTTTGAAATTAAATCCAAAACATCTGATAAGTTGATATATTGTTTCTTGGAAATTAGGACCAAAAATATTTCTAGATACTTTTAACAGGTTTAGTGAGCGTTTAGTAAGCGATTATAAATGCCAATATAGAATATAGCATACAAAATTTGTACTATTTGTGATTGATTGGGAGGATTTGAAAGTTGATAATTGACCGTATGAATTCAAGGTTGTATTATAGTTTGACTACAATACTTATAGTCGAGTTTAGAGCCTCGATTAGAGGCGAAACGTCGCTAAATAAATATAAGTATTTAGAAACATTTATTTTCATGATTCTCAAGAATCAATCATTCGATTGAAAAGATTTTGTTCTTCCTAGAGTAGCAGAGTTGTTGAATCATAAAGAGAAACAAAGAGGTTGTCCTCTGCTTGATGCAGATAAACTTAAACATATAAATAATTTATTTGTTTGAGACTATAGTTTCGAATGTTTGACCTTAATCATCAGTCAATATTTTATCTGTCTCGAATCGTTTGTATGACTAGCTTGCTTAGACAACGAAACGAATTTGTTCTATCCAATCGGGTATTGAGCCCATGAGAGGAGACAGATAAAATATTTCTAATTAAAAAGACTGATGATTAAGGTCAAACCTTAGAAATCAAAGACTTAAACAAATAAATTATATATGTATATATATGGGATATACATATTAATATTTGATAAACATATATATATATATATATATATATATATATATATATATATATATATATATATATATATATATATATATATATATGTTCATGTTTATTTGAATCAAGCAGAGAACAGCCTCTTTGTTTCTCTTTATGAACCAATAATTCAATTTATATCATGGAACAGAACACAATAATTAATATCTGATAAGATCTTAAATACGTCCCTTTTGTAATCTTTTATAAACTAAAATAATGTCTGGTCGATCCCATAAAACAAGTTCTGGTGGATTAGATTTAATAAAATAAAATAATTTTTAATTTTCAAATATTATTCTACAATCGGCATCATTTAAATTTGCAACTATATTGATTATTTTTATATTTTAATTATTTTACAAATAAACCTGGAACACTTTGAGGAATTTTGCTCGGGGATGGAGTTTTACTAAGTTCTGTACCAATCAATTCATTTTAGTTATTTTTTTAATTGTCACAAATTTATATTATCAAGAGCCATAGAATTAATGCTTTCAAAGCATAACAAGAATGGTTTTATTTTATAAAAAAAAACGAGATCTATAACTAGCAAAATAATATTTCTTAAGATTGCATAGAAGCAGCTTTATTTAGGAAACCATTGGAATATGAAATAAAAACTTAACAATTATAAAAATATTAAGCCATATATATATAAGTATATAACATATATACAAAACAACAAATTATGCTCATTTTCTTGTGATTTGATCGACTTCCTTTGGTCTCTTCAATTAGTCCTCAATCTATCTGACTGCTAAAGCCTGAAAAGAAAATTTTTAAATGAATAACATCTTGGGAAGATAAAATTATAGAGAACAAATTCCTAAAAATGTTATTTGCAATAGAATCATTCTCCAATACTTTCAAAATCTTTTTTTAATGTTATTGTCTTTTAATCTAATGATTTTTTGTGTGTTTAAGGTCAAAGTGAACTGTTAAACTTAACGGGAGTTAAGTAAGACTGGTTGATAAGTTAATGAAATTGTTAAAGGTTTAAAGTGATTTTTAAAAGAACTCGGAAATGATAAATGTTCTTCTGATGATGTAGGTTATAAAAAAAGATCGACAAACCCCCTCAGCAATCATCAAATGCCAAGCAAAGAAATGTATTTATTCAATATTATTATTAACTGGATAAAAAATTCTATTGCCAAAGATTTTATATTAATAGTTGTATACATACCGAGTCTTAAATGTATCGTAATTTTCTAAATGTTGCATAAATCAAAGAAAAAAATGTAATATTATTAATCATAGATTGTTGTAGCTATAAATTATATTGTAAAGCATTTTAGGACAGGGTAGCCAGATGAATAAAGAAAAACAATCATTTTTTCCTAAAATGTCCAGGTTACGGCATAATACCACACGGCATAATTTACTTGCACTGAATTCACAAGCGCCTTCTACTCTGGCCCAACTCCTGAAATTTTTACATATTTTCACAATTCAGAGGCCTCTCCTCACCTATAAGGGGCTGCGCATTCTTGGTGTAACGCCTCCCATCAATATCTATATAAAAACATGCATTCTCTTTGACTGTAAAAACCTCATGCCCTGATGATGGCACACTTGGGATGAATCGACGCCATTTGAGGAAAAAAATGATTTTTTCTTTATTCACCTGGCTACTTTATCCTGGAACCTCTCATAATTATAATATTGCATTTTAATAAGATGATTCATTTTTTTTATTCTGTAGAATGATGTATTCAATTATTATTCACTTATCATAGGGATCGGTTTAGGGTGCTCTGCATGCCCTACTATGCCCCCGAGGAGCATGTCTTTGAGTAATGGGGGGCGAGTGATTTTAGATTATATAAACCAAATGAAATAGAGTTCACAAATGAAATAATAAATACTATTATATATTCGAATAAATAAAACTCCTGAATAATAATATTCAATTCTAAACAATTTATATATATGTATAATTATTATATACTAATAGTTGCGATTTAATGTATAGTCTGCATTCTACTAGTATTTGTGTATTGAATATTAACTTAGATTCGATTCTTATATAAGTATAATAATTGTATAATGTAGTTGTTCTCAACCTTTTTTTCTTTTATGGAGCACTTTTTTTTGAGAAGTGGAAAATTTTACGGTACTTAAAGGTTTATATTAGATTAACTGGTAAGTAGAATATAAGAGTAAATAGTTAATCAAAAAATATTAAGTATAATATTGACGAGAAATTTGTGCCTGATGTTTTTAAGACTTGGTCTTAAAAAGGCTAATGCAGCTCTCAATTATGTTCCACGTTTACCAATTATGATATTTTTTTACGTTAGTAAATATCCTAAATCCAAATTTCCATAATAGAGTATACTTATTAATTCCTCCTCTTTTAGACACATAAATAAATTGTCTGTCGATTCCACTTTCTTGCTCTAGTGAAGACAGTCAATTTTCTTCTATTTTTTATGTGGTCTTTCAGGTAGTCTTCTTCAAAGAATTTTTACCATCTCTTGCCACACGAACAAATAGTTTTGGCCAAATTTTGGGGATGTGCTTGTCCCATTATCGCCTTCTCTGTCTGGTTGACCATACTATGGGCTTGTCTTTGAACTCTTGATTTCTCACCTAAAGTTCCATAAATAGAATGTTGAAAGCTGTAAAAAGATAATTAATTAATTGATTTCTCGATGTAGCTGATAATTCTTTTTGAACAGAGGCAAATACAATGAATCTGAATGTTTTAATTTCAGATTTCGGTCAATAGATATAAAAATAAATTCTCCCTCTTCACTCAAAGTGAAATCGAAAATCGATATATTTGCCCTCATACTAGAAATGAATTTCTTACCCAGTCATATTTTTATAATTGCAGAGTCAAAAATATTTTTCAATTTGTTGTTCTAATAAAGATAAATGGTCAACTATTGATTGTAATTTTGGATAGAAATGTTTTGGAAGAGAATGTTAATAATATTAATAGACTGATCAAGAACAGTTTTTAAAACTGAAAGTATAGTTTTTGTAAGAAGCAGTTAGTGATGTAAAAAGCAATGTGTATATAGAACAAATGGATTCTGTTGTTTTGCAAAATATTTAATTGTTTTATAGATTCTTTCATAGAGAGCACATTTAGTGCAAATGTTCCATTTTTGAGGTCTCCTCAATTTGGAGGCTCTTTAACAACCCCTTCGCGGCACATTGGTTGAGAACACTTGTATGTTGTATAATCAAACAATTTTCTCTAAATATTGAATTAGCCGTGAATACATTAATGAAATTATAAACGTTTTCTTATGTGTGTTAATAGTAAATTTTCTTTTTAAATAGCATGGATTTCAATCAACATTAGTAATAATTTTCAAAATTCTTATTAAAAAATTAAAATTTATTTAGATAACATACTTATTATATCAAATGTTTACAACGTGCATTGATAGTCGTTTTTAACTAATGAATATTAACATCTATTCAAAAAAGTAATTTTAACAAAAAAAAAAGAATTACAAATGAATCATATCAAAATGACACTTAAAGACTGTTTATTTTATTTATTCTATATTCTATAAATATATAAATATAAACAATCATTAAAATGAAATGAATTGTTATATAACTTTATATAAACATATTAGATATAAGAATATATGTTGTATATATAGATTTTATGTTCTATTACTATTTATATATTTTGTAAAATAAGTTTAAATTTTCAAGAATGTGTAACTTAAGAAAAATTTAAATTTAATACTGATTTCATATCATTCTCTATATTTACCTACTTATTATATATGTAAATTTTAATGTACTTAAAAATTATTAGCTGTGATTTCACTTTTTTCTTTTTTTAAAAATTAATGAAACTTAACTAGCACCCTCGATCCCCTGGCCCATTGTAGAATCGTCTCCAATCTTTTCTTTTTTACTTTATCCATAACGAAGCATGGGTAAAGTATTGTAATCAGTCTCGCGCCAAGAGCGACTTCAAAGGGTCCACAGGTAAAAACTATGGAACCCATGCTCTCAACCAAATTCACAAATTGTAGTATTCATTCAGGTTGGATTTTGGGACCTGCCGATTTTGTCAATAATTACATGGAGTCTTATCCACAGTCCAAAAGAGTGATTTTTTCATTTAGTCCGTGGGCATGTATGGATGGGTGGAAGGATACCTTTTTTATCTCGACGATTTTTTCCACACTGTTTAAGCGATTAAAATTAAATTGTAAATAACATACCATTACTCTATCAAAAAACCGTTTAATGAAACCTTGATTAGTTTTTCTACATCTTCTAAATTAGATCTATAAAAATTGATGTCAACATAAAAACCCACACAGTAGGTAGACCGATTTTTTTTTTAGTGAAAATATTTGATAGTGGTATAATATTTTTTATTTATATATTTATTATATACTCCCCTTATTGTGGATTCTAAGGAGCTCTTATTAATATAATTTGTAAACAAACCCTCATTTTTTTAAATATTATTATATAAAGTTGCTTTTTGGTGTCCAGTTTTGTCACAAACTGCAAAAAATAAATACCCCATCAAGTCTATTCCTATACATACTATAACCCGAGGGGTGAACCGCGATTGGAATTAGGTGTACACCGTCTTTGGAATTATGTTGGAATTCATTAGATAATCTATTGTCTTTTACTTGGAAATGAAAGTGGAAGTGGAAGTAGGTGTACACAATTTTAGGTCGCGGTTCACCCCTCGCTATAACCTATTCAATATTTTTATGCAACCCGTGAGGGGTAGAAAAAGCAACGACTACTTTCTCCTTTATAACAAATTTTTTTCTTTGTTTGTTTGTTCGAGCTTTCCCTCTATACTAGAAATATAAACATTCGGGCACCATAAGAAACTTTCTACGAGCTTCCATTCTCGCTTATCGGAATTCAGACACACAAAGTGATACAGAAAAAAAAAAAAAAAATTTTTTTCCATGTTTCAAACGTTTCTAAACACTAATAAGGCAAAAAAGAAAACATTTCGAGTCAAGCATACCGTGTAAATAAATAAATAACCACACTTGAAGGTCGGCATAGCTCCTTAGAGATAGTCAACTACAGAGAGCTGTTACGTGCCCTGGGAAAAAATCAAACCAGCGGGCTCTCAACGCAGGGACAAATAAAAGTACTACATTTTCAATTTGTGAAATATTTTATTATTTAACATATAAAAAAATCCCTAAATTAATATTCTTTGTTACCTAATTTTGACAATGGTAGTGCCGGGCCCTGGGGTAACTGCCAAATCTCCCCCCCCCACCTTCGACGGGTCTGGTCAACTGATCAAACACAGTGTCACAGTGATACCATACAAAGTCTAGTCTTAGGAAAACACTTTTGTTGACAATAAAAGAAAATACTTTCGAAATTCACAATATATATGTATATTGTATATATAGGAATTTTTAACTTATATATCTTAATGCACTTGTACTGCACTCAGGCTTACTAGGCATACGTACTTCGAAATTTCTTTTAAAAATGCCAAGTGCGCAGGCTCAATAAGTCCGAGTGTGAGTGCATAAAGTCGTATATATTATAAAATCTCTTTGAAAAAAACAACAACGGCATATAAAATTACAATTATATTCATGAATGTTTAATAATAATTCTAAAAAAATTAAATTTCCGAGATTACTCAAAAGGTTGATTCTTTTTATTTGCATTAACGTTCAGGTTACTTATTCCACACATTTTTAGAACTAAACCCTCCATGGTAAAATTAGAAAATAAATTAAAATATTTATTAATATATAGTACATAATTGATAATAATTCGGGGTTATCTAGGCGTTGTTCTAGCTGGCACCGTTTTATATTTTTCCTTTCTTTTTCTTTATTTCAATCAAATATTGTGATTGTGATTTTCTCCCAATCCCAAAGAGATAAAAAAGTCGACCAATTTGTCTAATTTCCTTTTAGTTTCAAGTGAGTCTTTCTGCGAACAAGTTTGATTCTTGTGTTAAATACAAGAAAATAGTGATATTTTCCAGGGTATTTAAGAAGAAATAAAGTAAGTACTTGCTTCTAAGGTTCTATCAAAATTATCGTCATACGTTTCTAATTACTTTAGAAATTAAACATATGTTTTTTCAATTATTTATTAAGTATTATATAAGATTTAATTCAATTAAGTTATAAAGAGAAACAAAAAGGTTGTCCTCTGCTTGATGCAAATAAACATACACATATATATCAAATATATATATTATTTATTTATTTGATACTATAGTTTCTTTTTAATCCTAACTGGCTTTCGGCTAAGGAAGAACAAAAAATTTTCAATATCCACTCGATTCTGACCCCATGAAAAATAATATTTATAATTAATAAATTGACACGTTCTGATGTGGCCATCCACTTGACTTTACAATACACTTCTGGTTGAGTTTGGTACAAGGGCCTAGATTTTATTTTTTTGACCCCCGCCACACATTTTGTGAGGGTTTGTTTTTGCATTTTTAGAGATCTATGGGCCCACTGATTATGAATACAAAATTTGGTTGAGTTTGCTCAAATGGCCTAGAATTTTATTTTTTGGCCCCCCCCCCTTATTTTGGCCCCAGAAAAAAAATAGTTTCGTTATTTTAGGTTCATTTTATACTATATTTCATTTTCCTTGTTTTTTTAGTTTGAAAATATTATAATTTTACATTTTAATCCTCCCCTCCCACCCTTAATTTTGGGTATGAACTAAAATCTAATCAGCTCGTAATCTCAATGCTCCAAAACTACGTGTGAAATTCGGTTTTGATATTCAAACTAGTTTTTGAGCTAGCACGTTCACAAAACAAAACAGAATACCAGACTAACAGGCATTTTGACAAAACAGTTATTATCTCGAAAAATATAATTTTTTCTATGTTCACTTATTGGAGCTTTTTTGTAGACTGAAATACCATGGATTCGCCCAATTTTTTTTTATCAAAGTAGTTTCAGGCGTTTTTTAGATATTTCAAAAAAACGAAGCAAAAAACACTTTTTTCATGCACGATTACAACATTTGAACATACCCTGTATGCTAAAATAAAAAAGACTGATGATAAAGGCTAAGTCTTCGAAACTATAATCTCAAATAAATAAATAATATATATATATATTTGTTATATATGTGTGTATGTTGATTTGCATCAAGCAGAGGACAACCTCTTTGTTTCTCTTTATGAATCAACAACTGTTCTACTCTCGGCAAAATAAAAACTTTTCAATTCAATTAAGTTAATTTATTTGAAAGTTGATGAAATTTATTTTCATGTGAGATTTCAAAAGAATGAACCAACATAAAGATTTAATCGAAAATATTTATTAATTTTTCTTGTTCTTGCTTATTCACGTTAGCAATGTCTGAAAATAAAAATGAACCTCGATTTTATTGTCTGTCTGGATTCAATACACACAGTAATTCAAGAACATGAGGCTGTAAAAAGTTTGTTTTGGAAATATTTTTTTTTTCATATCGTAGGTAGGTTCTTAATTAAATAAAAGAAGAAAACAAAATTGTTTTTCTATGCTTCTGCTAAAGAAGCAGAATGTTTTAAACACTGCTGTGGAAAGAGGAATGAAGATTTTTATTTGTTTCCTTCATTGACCCTTTAAAACGCTGAAGAAGGAGGGAAGAGTCCTCCGAAACGTCGGTTTGAAAGGAATTCAATAAATTACACCTTATTTGGATATGTGTTAATTTTTTCTTTCCTCACTACCCCTGGGCTGCCTTCCATTACTTTCAATTAATTTATTTTAATTATTAAATTATTTTTATAATAGGTATATCTAATAATATTGTTAATTTGGCCTTTATATTCTTTTCTTTACAAATAACTTCTAAGATTTCAAGCTTTTAACATATTTGTTTTACGACATACTGATAGACAATCTGACACATAGTAGATCCACAGTCTCGTTTTTCTTTTTAAATGGAACCCTAAAAATCGACTAGATACTTTGGGGTCCATTTACATCGTTATTTGAATGGGAATTAAATTAAAAAATCCGCTTAATACTATTTAACGAAATTTTTGCAAGAATATCCAAAGTTTATGATAAAAATATTTTTCATTCCGGATTGAATAAAAATTAACTAGTGTGTTCACCACACGACTTTCACATTTTCATTTATTTGAAGTCATCGCAAAACTACTAATTTACACCTCATTCCTTTATTTCGTTTTTTTTTATTTTCTCAAAAACGGCTCTAACGATTTTTTTAAAAATTAGTGTACTTATCAAGTGTCATGAGTTGATAGTTGTGTAAAATTTTTAATCCGATTGAATTAAAGGAAAGGGTCATAAATTAGGAGTGTCGTAATATAAATATTTTAATCGTTCATATCTCGTCTTCGGAAAGTTGCAGAGCCTTGAAATTTGAAACTTAAGCCCGGTGCACACCAGGCGTTTTTTGTGGATAGAAATCTAGATGGCTGGCTAGGCTGGATCCAGAGGATTAAAATGACGTCACTGAGGGCTGGGAAGCTGGCTAGCTTGTTGGATTTTGTGAATAGAACATGTTCTATTATCTCCTGATAGATTGCTTGGAAAATTAGGGAGAGAACCAATCGGAAAGCAGTATGATATCACGTGGGTGACATGCGCTTGGTAAACCAATCGGGAAGCAGAATTTGCGTGACATGCGCAGATGGTATATTTTATTTATGTTTTTAAATTTTCAAATGCAAAACGTTTCTATTGCGAAGAATAAAGAAATGGATATAAATATATATATGTAGGATTTCATTTTCCGCTCTTTCGCTTGTAAAGTGCTTTTGAAAATAGGGATCCATTTTCGCCTTGAAAAAGACGTTTGCCCGTCAGAGTCCTTCGACTGGTGAGCAGAAAGGACACGCCCCTTTTATAAAAGAATCGAGCGCGGGAAAAATTATCCATACTTCACATAAAACGCGCGAAACAATTAACCAATCAGCTTAATTGCTAATTAGAGCTAATTAGGTTATAAAAGAAGCCAGCTCCTCGAAGCGAAGTCAGTTATTGTTATCCAGTCGGCTGTTGTCATTTGCCAGTTGGGAGTTGGAACGAAACGGCTTGTTTTGAAGAAGTGATTTGTATACACGTTCTGAAAAGAAGAAGCAATAAATGCGGGCATTGTGCCGTTATTTTGTCAAAAGCATAGTTTCAACCGCCTAGTGCGAATTCTTATTTTAAATAGCATTTTAAACTGGCTTAAAGGCCGCCAATAGAGATTATCATCTCTGAAGATCACCTCCCATCCAAGCCTGGCAAATCTCCGTCCGACTAACCCTTCGAGCCAATCATATTAAAAATCATTTATCATCTCAATCATTTCCTATTCCTTCGTATTATAATATATATAAATCATATTTATATAAATAATTTATAAATAAATTATACATTTATATATATATGTCAACATTTAAATGAAAGCGAAAGTTAAAACTTTTATCCGGTCACTGCCCTATTTTGGTGCACTTGGGACCAGACTCGTTTTGATAGTGAACCAAGAGTTGGAAAAAAGATCCAGGACCCAGCCGGGTATGATCCGACATCTTCTGCGTTAAGCCCGCAAATGCCTTCTCCATTTAGGCGATGGATCCCCTGACTCGCCTAAATGGAGAAGGCATTTGCGGGCTTAACGCAGAAGATGTCGGATCATACCCGGCTGGGTCCTGTATCTTTTTTCAACTCTTGGTTCACTATCAAAACGAGTCTGGTCCCAAGAGCACCAAAATAGGGCAGTGACCGGATAAAAGTTTTAAATTTCGCTTTCATTTAAATGTTGACATATAAACATTCTAAATAAAATTAATTATTGAAAAACTGAACAAAATTCATCTGTTTCGATTCCCCAAAGAATCAGACAGATGAGAATTGTAGTAAATTTATATATATATATATATATATAAAAACACATAAGATTAAATGTAAACTTAATTGCATGCAACACATATAGTTTAATAAATATATATTATTATATGAATTAATATTTAATTTTCACATCTTTCCCAAATACATTTCACAAAAGCGTTTTTTTATTACTTTATCCAATGCGAAGCATGGGGAAAGTATTGTAATCGGTATCGCGGCAAGCGCGACTTCAAAGGGTCCTCAGGTAAAGACTACGGAACCCATGGACTCAATTAAAGTCACAAATTGTAGTATTCAATTAGGTTGAATTTTAGCACGTGACAGACTTAAGCAATTTTGATGAAATTTAATATCCTAATTAAGTACCTTGTGGAGCACAAAAGAGGTTAAATAAAGTTTTTAGTAAAATTATATTTTAAAGTACTTTACTCTAGAGGAAGATAGTACTTAAAGAGGTTAAATAAAGTTTTTAGTAAAATTATATTTTAAAGTACTTTACTCTAGAGTAAGATAGTACTTTTTTTAATTTTTTTAATTTATTCATTTGACCGTTTTAATATAGCTCATTTAACCTTACTTAAGGAAGAATGAATAGGCTTCACTCTGTGAAATGCTAAAAATTTGGGAGGACATTTTATAAGTAACCATAGCAACTGCGTTGTTTTCTTATCCGTTACCTTTGCTGAAGACATGGAGGAATCGACTTAAAACCAAAAATAGCGATTGATTCTCATCTAGTACTTGAGGAATCACCATTCTATATTGGATTTTTGACGTTTCGGTTTTTATTGGTAACCATTGCTGAAGACATAGAGGAATCGAGTTAAAATCAAAAATAGCGATTGATTCTCATCTAGTACTTGAGGAATAACCATTCTATATTGGATTTTTGACGTTTCGGTTTTTATTGGTAACCATTGCTGAAGAGATACAGGAATCGATTTAAAATCAAAAAAAGCGATTGATTCTCATCTAGTACTTGAGGAATAACCATTTTTATTGGATTTTTGACGTTTCGGTTTTTATTGGTAACCATTGCTGAAGACATGGAGGAATCGACTTAAAATAAAAAATAGCGATTGATTCTCATCTAATACTTGACGAATAATAATTCTACATTAGATTTTTGACGCTTCGGTTATTATTGGTAACCATTGCTGAAGACATGGAGGAATAGATTTAAAATCAAAAATAACTATCGATTCTTATCTAATACTAGAGGAATAACCTTATTGCATTCCATTTTTGATGTTTTGTCTATTAATGGCAACCTCTACTGAAAACGTGGAAGAATTGACTTAAAATCACAAAGACTAAATTATTTTTTGGTAAACAACTCAAGCTTGATTTTTTCGCAGCTAAGTGTTGACGATGAATGACACAGTGAATAGTGATGACCTCTGGCACTTGTTTCTTAAGGTGGCCTAGAAACCCAGCATGACGACCTGACATGGCAGGAGCACTGTCTCTTGCGCAAGCGCTCACGTTTGTTAGGGGAATCGCTTTTTCCTCAAAATAATCTTGCGCCACTTTAAAAATCGACGATCCCTTCGTATCAGTGATCAAAGTTTTAGCAAACAACATTTCATCGGTAATTTCCTTTTGTTCATTGATAAACCTCACATAAGCTAATAAAATTGCTTTGCTATCAATCACAGTTGATTCATCAATCTGCAATGCAAATTTACTTTTTTCAACAAATTCGTGAGTTTGGATTCAACGTCCGTGGCCATTTCGTCAATTCGCCTGGAAACAGTATTGTTGCTCAAAGGAATCGATTGACTGATCTTATTACTAGGACCCTCGCCTACCATGATTTCAACAATTTTTTTGATATCTGGTAAAACAAGAGTTTCGCCAATTGTGTGAGGTTTACCACATTTAGCGATCAATAGACACCTCGTAAGAAGCAAGAAGACCTTTGTCAAGATCGATTGTTCGTTTTTTAAATAATTCACTCACATTAGGACGTTTAGCAGCTTTAGCTTTGAGGTGTTGAAAATAACTAAGTTCTTTACTCTCTTTATCAATGTGTACTCTTCTGGACGTGCGCCTTCGCTGGAAAGCTCATGTCAAGAAAAAAGAGAAGAACTAATCAATAAATACCGAAATATGCATTGGATAATGGGCAGACAGTCCTCAATGCCTGTCCAAAACAAGCTGCTCTTATACAACCAAGTCCTTAAACCAGTCTGGACTTATGGCATTCAGTTGTGGGGGTGTGCCAGCCAGACAAATAGAAACATAATACAAATTTTCCAAAACAAAGTTCTGAGGAGCATTGTCAACGCACCGTGGTACATTCGAAACACAGACCTCCATCGTGATCTCGGAATTGAGACGGTCAGTGAAGTCATCAAAAAATCGGCCATAGCCCACCAGGCGAGACTGGAATCACATATTAATGAAGAAGCTGCCCAACTCCTCGATGTGGACAACATGACACGGAGGCTCAGGCGAATTAAACCGCATGAACTTGTGGAAGGTGTCCACTGATAGGAAGAAAGAAAAAGAAGACAAATGATTTAAAATTAATCAAATATGTAAAATATTGATTGAAATTGTATAAATTTTAAATATAAGACTGATATTACTTATTAGCTGCTGGGCAGCTAGATTGTAATTGTAATAATAATAAAAAAAAAAAAAAAAAAAACTGTGTACTCTTGATAAATGATCTTTCATTCGCGAAGGCAATGTGGAGACTGCACATTTTGCGGTGACGCGATAAAACCGAATTTTAAATACTCAGCTGAGTATTGACGACACTTCTTTTTTGAATCCATAGTGCATGAACTTCTACTGACTTAAAAACTAACTTGCTTGTGTCTTGAAAAATTGATGGACTTTTTGAGTGGAAATTCCCCAAAACCTTCTTATTGGTTGGATTCTTAATTATGGGGTGTTCAAAATATTAAAGCTTGCCTATTTTCTAGAAATTACTCTCTTGGAAATTCCCACGCAGAGCCGAAATTTAGAAAAACCCCAATCAATGAATTTATTATTGACATCTGGTGTTTCTTTCAGTTAAAAAAGCCTTCCGACAGGACTTAATCTCTTAACCCAAAATATGACAAACATAAATTAAATTTATTGAGGTTCAAAAAGTGGGAATTGTAAAGTCCCACCATCCTATTGTCAAATAAGGCACATTCCAGCATCAAAGGACATGCCGCCAGCTACTCCGAAATATTACCATTAAAAACAATTATATTATTATCAAGAAAAAAATACTCTAAATGACGCGTTCACAACAGTATGTTTCTTTGTAATTTATTAGAAATTTAAATATTTTTTCTAAAAAATATTAATATAACATTATTTATATTTGAGAATCAAAATTAAATTTAACAACTCGCAAGAGAAGTGATTCCATTTCTTTGCAAGTGAGGGTATTTTAATTTTCCCCCTTTGAATACTCATCGCCCCATACTCAATTATCGCCCCTCTGATAATCCAAATCGCCCCCAGGTTGGGAACCACTGATCTAGAGCAGGGCTTCTTAAACTTTTTTATATAGCGACCCCCTTCAAGCTTAGGAAATTTTAAACGACCCCCTCCTCCATATAATGAAATATATATTAACCGTAGATGTAGATGTAATATCGCACTATTTTACAATGTAAATAAAATAAGGATTAAAGAATACGTACCCATTCATTTCACATATATATAATTGGAAACGTTGACGGGATATCGGTCGTAATAAAACACAATAAATAGAATGACATAAAACTATATATATATTTATTCAATAGAAAAAATAAACTTTTGTAACAATTTTTTTATAAGAAAACATAAAACTATATCTATATATTCAATAGAAAAAATAAACTTTTGTAACAATTTTTTTAATAAAAACATATTATTAACATCAAACAATATTAATGTGACGGATGTGATTGTTTATTTTTACACAAATAATTAAATCTAGGCTCAATTTGAGTTAGTGCAGATCGTAATAAATTTTCAACGTTTATTAAAGTTGAACGGTATTTTGATTTTATGTAAGTTAATGTGGAAAAGGCTGATTCACATAAATATGTTGTACAAAATGGCAGTAATTTGTTCATTGCCATTTCCGATAGTAGGGGATATTCTGATTTGATTTCTATCCAAAATTCATGCACAGGCACTTGAGAAAATCTGAGTCGCAAGGTAGTATCACTTGTTAATTCGGCAAATTCTTCTTGTGCTTTTAAGTTTAAAAAATTAATTTCTTCCATTTCAATTGAAAATGGATTGCAAATCCATTGTTGTGTATCGATATCATTGGGAAAATACCTATGCATGTAAACTTCCATATCCTTCAAATGATTAACTATAATTTTTGTTATAGGAGTATCTTTTTTTGAAATATTGTTACTAATTATATACTCGTCAGTAAATGGAAACATTTCGAGCGATCCACTTTCCACTCTGTTCTTCCATATAAGAATTTTTTTAACAAAGGCCTCAAGTTTATTTTTTAACATAAACATATTAACGCAGACTCCCTGCATTGATAAATTCATATCATTGATTTTATCAAAAATATCTGCCAAATAGCATAGCTTGAGAAGCCATAAATTATCGTGAAAATAATCGGCCAAATTAGAATTTTGCTCTGTTAGAAATATAAGAACTTCATCTTTTAAAGTTAATAATCGTTTCAAACTTCGACCTCTTGATAGCCACCTAACTTCAGCATGTAGCAATAAACTTGTATAATCCGAATCCATATCAATGCACAAATTTTTAAACAATCGACTATTAAGTGCTCGACTTTTAATAAAGTTAATGATTTTGACTGCATCAAAAAACACAGTGTTTAATTCTGGTGCAATTTTTTTAACAACAAGTGCCTCTCGGTGAATCATACAATGTGTAAATGTAATATGATCATTTCCAGCTTTAACAAATGCTGTAAAACCAAGATCTTGTCCGGTCATTGCTGCAGCACCGTCCGTGCACACACCAACACAATTTTTCCAATTTAATCCTTCTTTTTCAAAAAACTCATTTACTTTTTTATATATATATCTTTTCCACGAGTATGACCTTCCAGAGGACGACAAAACAGTATATCTTCATGAATGCTTCCCTCATAAATATATCTTACAAAAAGTAACAACTGTGCCATTTTTGAAATGTCTGTCGACTCGTCCAGTTGTATTGCAAACTTTGAGCTGTCTTTAAGCCTCATAAGAAGCTGTTGAAATTGATCATTGCTAATGTCTGAAATTCTTTTGGACACAGTGTCATTTGATAATGGAATTTTACTAATTTCAGCAGCATACTGTTTTCCATGAACAATTTCAGACATTCTTATAGCTGCAGGTAGTAAAAGTTGCTCTCCAATAGTAAAAGGCTTTTTCGTTTTTGCTATCAAATACGAAACTTCATACGATGCCAATAGATATTTATCATTCAAAGTAACATACTTCTCCAAAGTGTTCTTTTCTTTATTTGATGTTTGCAAAAGACGCTCAAAATATTCTATTGGCTTTTTTGATAACGTTGCATGTTTTGTATTCAAATGTCGTTGCAGTTTTGACGGTTTCATGCTTTCTGCAGCCAAAACTTCTTTGCAAATTAAGCACACTGGTTGTTCTTCATTGTTGTGAGAAGAGCATGTGAAGCCATACTACAAATATGATTCGTCATATTTTCTTTTTTTTGTTTTGCTAGAAGTCGGATTTGAAGCACTGCAACTTGGTTGTGACGGCGTGGCAGACTTATTAGTTGGAATTTTAATTAGCCATTTATCCATGATGGTTAAATAATAATAAATAATTAAACAAAATGTAGTTGAACTTTAACGTAATAATTAAAAACACCAACTGAAAATTACACAGTAAATACACACATGTCACTACGAAGACAAAGCTGAGTCCAAACTGAAGTACAAACAGAAAAATAACTACACTCGAATCTTTACCAGTGCAATGACAACAAATTACGATCAGATCAACCCCGACGCGACGGCGTGTTCAAAGTGTGCAGCGCACAAAGGCACCGTATCACAAAGACGCCGAAAAAGAAGCTGGCGGCCAGACATCAATGTCGAACGTTCAGTTGAAAATCGAGCGTTGTATTTATTATTTTAAATGCTACTTCCATATTTTCATTTATAGGCCCTACATAACAGTTTTGCATTGCCACTTTTTTCAAAAAATAGTTATAATAAAACTACAATAGTATTTTGTATGATTTTTATTTGTATTTATATTTGTACGTAGTGTGTATACTAATTTTAAAATTTTATTTATAATGATTAAAAAGTATCAGATCTTTGCGACCCCCTTTCAGTAGTCTCGCGACCCCCTGGGGTCGCGACCCACAGTTTGAGAAGCCCTGATCTAGAGGATACAAGAAATATAACTAGATTTTGGCTAAAATAGAAAAACCAGAAGTTTATGTTTACGTAGGTCAGAATTTACTCCCCCCAAAAATTCGCAACCATAAATCTCAAAGATACAAAAATTCGAAACTTAGCTTGATATAGGCTGAAGGGGTATATCAAGTTTTTGGTTGAAATCGGAAGACCGGAAGTGGACATTTACATGAATGATTTTTCGTTTTTTTCGATTTTCTAAAAAACGGCTCTAACGATTTTTTAAAAAATTAGTGTATTTATTAAGTGTCATGAGTTAGCATATTAGTTGTGTCAAATTTTTAATCCGATTGAAATAAAGGAAGGGGGTGTAAAGTAGGAGTTTTGCGGCGCGATATAGGCTAGAAGTGGTATAGCAAACTTTTGCTTGAAATCAAAACACCGGGCATTTACATGAAAGATTTTTCGTTTTTTTTTCATTTTCTCAAAAACGGTAATAACGATTTTTTAAAAAATTGCTGTACTTATCAAGTGTCATGAGTTATTAGTCGTGTTTAGATTTTAATCCGATTGAAATACTTAAAGAAAGGGCTTCTAAATTAGGAGTGTCGTAAAATAAATATTTTAATCATTCATATATCGTCTTCGGTAAGTCACAGAGCCTTGAAATTTGAAACTTAAGCTATTTAGTGGCAAAAAGTTACCGAACATCGCTCGCTGTTCCAGGCACTGCTAATTAAGCCTATAATAAATTTCACCCCTTCAATTTCTTTAAAAAGGGAAAGTTTCACTTTTTCGATTTTTTCCTATAATTGTAGCCCAAATTCTACTAGAATGCCAAATTTCAGCATTCTAGGATCAGCGGAAGTACTTTAGGTTTTTGATATGTGAGCGAGTGAGTGAGTGAGTCAGTGTTAAAAATGGCACTTTTCAGAGTTTAATAACTCAATAACTATAATAAGTTTATTCATGAAATTTGGGATTCTAGATGTTCCAGTGGGCCTTATTCGATATGCAAAGTGTGTAGGTCTAATAGTTTTTTAGTTATGGGGGGGGGGTCAAAGTAGCTCGAAATTGTTCGTGTTTAAATATACACATGGCCGGTGCGTCGCCCGTTTTTCCGAACTTGGCTGACACACTGCCGTGTGTCTAGATAAGGCCTCCACAGAACTTTCGTTGACTTTGGGGACGCCAAACTTTTGTAGTATTTTGAAATATTAAGATTTTATTCAAATGAATATTTTATATAATACCTATAGTATTTTAAGATCAATTTATTATTAATTATATTTCAGAAGGGAATCAAAAACCCGGGTGGCGAAATTAGCATTGGCACCGTCCCAATTGATTACCCTCTGAGGTGAACCTCTCTGAAATATGTATCTGGCTGTTATTTCACTCAAAGATTTAAATCTTCATGTGTAAAATTTCGCGATCTAATGATTCTAAATATAAATATATTTGGTAAAAAACAACCCATCTGACATTGAATTAAAAATAATCCATTAATCTCGGATCTAATAGATGACAACCTCTTGTGATTTTCTTAGAAAATTTAAACCTATTTTAATTTGAACTCTTATATTTTCAATTTGTAAAAGTCATTCCATCGCTTTTAAAATTTTCAATTCCTACAAAATTTGAAACACTCAACCAACTTTTTTTTAAACTATATTGTATCTCTATGTGTTAAAATTTAGAATCACTAGACCGCGAAATTTTATAAATGAAGATTTAAATTTTTGAGTGGAATATTTTGCGCGATACATATTTCAGAGGTGTTCGCCTCACAGGGTAACCAATTGTCCGGATTGCTAATTTTGACACTCGGGTTCGATTCCCTAGGGAGTAAAAACAACCTTTCTAAATATAATTAAAAATAATACATTATCTCTCGAATCAAATTACCTCTAGTATTTTCTTAGAAATTTCAGATCTATTTGTATCAGAAAATTGAGCTCTATTAATTTATTATTTAATATTTTAAATCAGGGGTTTCCAACCTTTTGTCTTACACTGGCCGCATTTGAAGGAAAAACAAATACCTCTTGCCGCATATAAAATTTACAAATTCCATTGATATTTGTTAATCAAAAAATATATATAGTTAATAATGTGGAATAATGATATCCACCAAGACAAAAAAAGCAAAAAATAGCATAATAAAATCTTTGAGTTTTTTCCTTCAGGATTTATGTTTTTAAATCATTTATCTACTTCTATTAGCAATTTGAAGTTTTTAGAAATATATCGATTTTAATTATTTCTTAACATTTTAAAAATTCTTGAATTAATTGAATGTTCTTTCTATATATAATAACGAGTATCCAATTACTCCAAGTGCAATGGTCAAAAGGCCATTCCTAGACTAATCGAAATTAAGAAATTAACTTCTAGTAGTCTAAAACAGGTCTGGGCTTGTATTTGAAATCCTTGCCTTAGCTACTACAAAGGAAGAGAGATCATTCTATCCACGCACTTTTTAAGATGAAAAATAATTTTTAATTATTCTAAACTTGGTTATTTGTGTTACCTGATAGTTGAGTTTTGCTTTTAGTGAATTTTATTCTCGAAAATAGCTTTAGGTAGGTATATGTAAATTCATATTTCTAAAAAGTAAATAATTATTGTAAAGTCAGGAGGAATATTTGTTTCTGGATAGATAATTTTTATAAAATTTTAATAAAGAGACATTATTAAATATTTATTTCAAGTCAATGTCTGATTGCAGTGCCATACATTCAATCAGAAAGTCTGCAGTTAAAATATTTAAATCTAATAAAAATGGTTCAAAATATGCCAAAATTGTGATTATTTTTTCGGAAATCTCAATATATTTTTTCACATTCAAAATTGAAAATCTACCATTTATTCTTCGAAACCTTTTCGCGAGATTTTCTAATTTCTTATTATTTTAGGTTAAATTGTATCAGATATCTATCTTTTCCAGTAATTGGATAAAAATCTCAATGCTTTAAGGAAATTTATAATTTTATATCGGGCCGCATTAATTGCTGTGCTGGGCCACAGGTTGGACAGCCCTTTTCTAGAACATTCAATCAGAAAGTTTGCAAGTAGAAAATTTATTTCTAATGAAAATGGAGTCGAAAATACACCAAAATGATGATTATTTTTTCGGAAATCTTGAAATCTAGTCCTAGAATCAAAATTAGCACTTTTATTTTTCGAAAACATCACAGTAGATTTTCAGATTTCTTATTTTAGAGAGGAACAATTATCAGGCCAAATTGTTATGTGTTTTCCAGTTTATACATATAAATATCAATGTTTTAAGGAATTTTATGACTTTATTTGGGCCACGAGTTGGACAGCCCTGGTTTAAATCGAATGGGATTATAGAAGGATATGAGGAATGATAATTTATTTTTTAAAAGGGTCACGGATATATTAATCCCTGACTATCCATTATCTATTGACATGTAAGAACGTGCAAAGATCTAAAAGACAAGTCCTGACAAGTTTTAGTCCAGGAGAGAAATTATCAATTAAGTGTGATTGTTTTAGAAAACCCCAATTCTTTGTCTCCTTGTACTAGAATGATATAACTATAGACTTGGTTAGGGTTGTAGCATATCAATTACTGAAATAATAAATATTATAGAAAATGAAAATATGAGAAGAAGAAGAATTATTAAATATTCGAAACTTCATTATTTTTTTTATCTTATATAGTTGAGCTTATAATTTTGCTTTTAGTGAATTTTATTCTTGAAAAAAGCTTCACGTATTGAACAAATAATGTACATTAATATTTCGAAAAAGCGAATAAATAGATCTCTTAATATAAATCTCAATGCTTTAAGAAATTTTATGATTTTATGTTGGGCCACATTCATTGCAGTGCTGAGCCGCACCCGGCCCGCTGGCCACGGGTTGGACAGCCATGTTTTAAATAGTCTTTATCTATGAATAATAATTTACAAAAAGAAAAAAATTAAATTAAATTATAATAATTTATAATTAACAACTTGAGTTCAACTATTTTCTACGTACATATGTACAGTAATAAGATACAAGACTAGAAACTGCAAATGGATTCTTGAGTTCCCTCCTATTAGCATATGTCGCTTACATGCATCGTTTATACCTCAGTTAATTCTAATCGCAGAGACAAATAAATTAGTTTATGCAGTTAGTGAAGTAGAAACGTAAATAACAGTAGCGCTTTCGTTATCCAGGTCAGTTAACGTTCAAATGACGATTATTAGAAGAGGCTGCAGCAACAAAACTCATGAGTTCATCATTGTCTCTTAATGTTTTCGGGCTAAAACAAGTTTATATGACATTGTAGAATTTTAGATAAGTATCATGATTAAAAATAAAAAATTGGCTAAGTGCGAATGGGGCTCACATAACGAAGAAGTGACACCTTGGGCATTCCTACCGTAGTTTGTAAATTAAAAGATTTTGTTTTGCAGAGAGTAGCAGAGTTGTTGATTCATAAAGAGAAATCAATGAGTTTGTCCTCTGTTTGATGGAAATAAACATATATATATATAATTTATTTGTGTGGGACTATAGATTCGAAGGATGTCATTCAACAGACTTTTAATTATAAATTTTAAGTGGGAGATAAATTTAACCTAATTTATCACACGGAGAATTTACCACTGCTCGAAGCCCTTAAAAAACTTAGTAAATTGGGTTGTATCTAACTTTCTGAGATTTGGCTCGTGATCCCGGCTTCTTTCCTTCTACTCTGTTCTTTTCACGATGGAGGGGCCATCCCATACAGGCCTTTAGTGGATGCATCTTCTGGTGTATCTCCTCACATCAATATCATAAAAAAAAATATATATTTTATCTGTTATTTCTTATGGGCTCAATTACCCGATCGGATATAAAAAAATTAGTTTTGTTTATATACGGTAGCAATCGTATGTCATCTAGCTAGATTGCTGTAACAACAAAACGATTTTTTCTATATCCGATCGCGTAAATGAACCCACGAAGAAATAACAGATAAAATACTTCTAATTAAAAAACTGATGATGAAGGTCAAACCTTCAAAACTATAGTCTTAAACAAATAAATTATATAAATACGACAGGGGTTCCCACATGAGGGGGAGAGAAAATTGTTTCATTTTAGTATTATATGTTAAAAAAAGCAGTCAAGTCTTATAACTTCAACAAAAGGTAATAAAAGCTATTCTATTTTAGAACTGAATAAAATGAGGGGGGGGGGGGGATACTTTTCATGGGAATGGGGGCACCCCTGAATACAATTTACATTTGGTATATATATTATGTATATTAGGGTGGTCCTTATTTTGGGTATTTTCAAATTTTACGCTGACAAGGGTTCATATGGTTCGAAATAAATAAAAAAAATATCCCCCAAGTTTTAAATCTCTATCTCACTTATAACCTGTGTCCTCAGCGATGTAAGTTTCTCATCTAAATAACATGGAGTTTTTGGCATTAAAATATCAATTTTTTATTCTGGCCAAAGTAATGTTTCAAAAATTTCAAACTCTGTAGACTTTATCCTTATAATACTAGCTATACATGAGAATTATTACAGATTTTTAGCTATTGTAATTTTGGAGTTACAGCTAGATAAATTACTACTATATCTTAGTGTTGCTAAGTTATAGACTCCAAAATTATAATAGCTATAAATCTGTAAAAATTCTGAGGGATAGCTACTATTATTGGGATGAAGTCTACAGAGTTTCAAATTTTTTGAACCATTACTTTGGCCGGAATAAATAATTGATCTTTCGTTGGCAAAAACCTCATGTTATTTAGATGAGAAACTTACATCACTGGGTGCACAGATTATAATTGAGAGAGAGACTTGAAACTTGGGGATATTTTTTTTTATTTATTTCGAACCATATGAGTCCTTGTCAGCGTAAAAATTCGAAAATACCCAAAATAAGGACCCCCCCACAGCCAATCCCCCAGCATATTTATATTTTTGAGTAGAATTTGTCAGGAATCAAATACTGCAGTAATATACTAGTATATGTATTTATACTCCGAGGCCGCCAAATTGCCTACAATAATTTTTAATGATCTTTGAGAATTGTGATCTCTCGCGGTTTCGTTACTCCAAAAATTATTTGAAATTGAGCTGCAATAGAACCCCCAGGCCTCTAGTTAATCGGATCTATTCAAATTTTATAAGCTGTTATTTCATTCATCGAAAAAGCTGAACATTTTTAACTTTTATAAATACAAATAGTTTTATAATTTTACTTATTTTAAATCGAGAAGAAGAAATCAATTAAATTAAATTAGATACACACCAAGCAAACACATTCGCCAAAGCATTTATCTCTATGACTTCTAGAGACTGAAATTCCCTTCCGGCTACATACTTCCTTCAATATTTCAACCTGGGGTCCAAAGATACCTTCAATTCCAACCCAATCCATGAAGGTTCTTTTTCTTTTCACGATGCAAGGCTACACCCCCGGACTACAGAGGTTTAACCTTTCTGGTGCAACTTCTTCTTGTATCAATGTCATTACAAAAAAAAAAACTAGATTTGGTGCTATTTTTTATTTTTTTAATTGTACGTTTCGGACACCTTCCAGTGTTCATTCTCAGCACAAAATCAATTTTTAGAATTCTCTTTTTTTGGAGATATGATCAATTGTTTAATAAAACAAATAAGAATTGCATTTTTATGTAGGTACATAGGTTAAAAGAATATAATTCATTTTTAAGAATTTTTTATGAATCAACTTTTGTTTTGGCTCTCCAACATTAGAAATTTACAAAAATTGAATTTGTATTGAGGATGGACATTTGAAGGTGTCTGAAACGTCTAATTAATTAATTAAAAAATGAAAAAAAAGGACACAAAAAATATAGTTCAATTAATTTGTTCCATATTCGTGATTTAGAATAAATAAATAAATCTATAGAAATAAATTATAAGAATTAAAAAAATATTTACCTTCTAGTATTACTTAAATAGAATGACGGATTGAAATAAAAAAGTTGATAAGAAATAATAATTAAAATTTTTGAAAATTATCAAAAAAAATGTACATTGAAAAGAAATTCTAATTGAAATTGAAATAAAGTTTTATTATTTATTTTTTTAATATTTATAAGGAAATAAAAATTATTATGATTTAAGGTTATATGAAAAGAAAAAAATATTACTTACAAAATATGTTTCATTAAATATTTAAAATTAAAATCAGTTAACGATCATCTTATTTTTGAATTTGTATTAATTCTAGAGAAAATATTTATTAGTTGTTTAATAGTTTTACAATCGTTCAATGGATTTATTTGATAAAATGGCGGTGGTTGAGGGGCGTTGAGGGACGCCATGAATCCATATACGAGTAGCAATATGGATATTTCCATTATATTTATTGTCTTAACTAAATAAATATCTTATTTATTTGATTATTTTATTTATTTAAAATCTTAATAACTTAATATTATTGCTTTATTTATATTTTAGACCAGGGAAGAATCAAAGCTTATATGATTGGGAAAAAATAAATTATCTTCAATGATTTGATTTGTTGCCAATATACTTTTGATAGGGTCGGATCTTCCTTATATAGGAAACTAGAGGATGTTGATTGATTTGACTATTTTTAAAACATTTTATTCTGAATATTCTCTTTAGTCTTTGCCCTCGTAAATAATTATATTTTTAATTTATCTTTTACAAATACTAATACTTTAATTAATTTTGATTATTTATTTATAAATTTAGAAAATGTTTTGGCTTTGTTGCGGTAAAATTGAATTTCTTTCTGGCAAAGATTATCAAATAAAGAAATTAAACTAAATAAACTATATTATTTTTTGTATTAAATATTTATTGATTATCATTTTGCTTTTTAACATCTTGGCAAGTAAAATTATATATACTAGACTTGATTTCATAGTTAATTTAATTTAGATAGGTATAATTACATATTGATTTTTTTAATATATTTGAATTAAGAATAACTGTTTTCAATCTTGACAATACCAGTGGCGCACCTAGGGGGTTGTGATTATAAAGAAGGCGGGCTTCGCAATATATGTAATTTTTCATAATTCCTATAAAAATTGATGAAATAATTTGAAATTTGGCACAGTTGTTGCTTATAATGATATATAGCAGAAATAGCTAATAAAGATTTATTATTATTATTATTATTATTATTATTATACTGTTAGAAAAAACCATGGAAATTTCAAATTTTCATATTCATTATTTCATTATATATCAGTAGAAAAAATTGCGATATATTTATATTTATTGATTTGATATATAGGTATGATTTGGGATTGCAATACCGTTACACCGTATACCAAATACCGGTATTTTGCAATTTCGTAAAACCGGTATTTGCTATAGAAAAATACTTGTATTTTCGGTATTAGCTATAAATAAAAAAATTTCCACAAAGGCACAAACAATATTACAAAAGTACCTAAAACGAAAATAGATTTAGAAAAGAGACTGAGTTGTTGAAGATGAAGTACAACGAAGGAAATATTTCAAGAAAAGTTACATATATCGCTCATTATTAACAGTGACAGTACCACAAACCAGCGTGGATGCGAAACGAGCATTTTCAACTGCAAGTAATTTGTGTAGAAATATAAGTTCAAGCTTAATGACTGTTCATTAGATGCATTTTGTTTTTTACAATCACATTTCAAAAATATGAAGTTAATAAATTAAAAGTTAAATTGAATGTTTTTTGCCGAGAGTCGCAGAATGTTTATATATTGAAGGAGGCAATAAAAAAGTGTGTCTTCTGCTGGAATTATACATTTTATTTATAAAGAGACTATAGTTTCGAGATCTTTGCCCTCTTCATCAATTGTAATAGACTGATCAATTGTAATAGACTGATGAAGAGGGCAAAGCTCTCAAAACTATAGTCTCGTTATAAATAAGATTTATGATTCCAGCAGAAGGCACACTCTTTTATTGTCTCCTTCAAATTAAAAGTTAATGTTTTTTTTCTATAAATAGAAATTATATAATAGACTACACAACAAGATTTTTTTCTGATATTTACTTTTAGTTATTAGTATCTTCTTAATAATAATACTATATGTTTTGTTCCATTTTTATTGTATTATTTATTTTTTATATTACATTTTTATTTTATTTTTTTCTAATGTTAAAAATTATTATTTTACTTAATAATATTTGATTATAACATTTGTTCCTTATTTTATATTTGTACATAACAAAATTGTTTATATTTTTATAGTTTATGAGCTCTAAATGCGTGCCTTAAGCGCTCGGCTCTCCGGGCATAAATTGGACCCCATACAGAGAAATATAAAATTTCCGATTTTTATTGATGTTATGATAGAATATTCTTTAGGAACATTAAATTTCATCTTTCTACGGTGATTAAAAGTGCTTCATTTAGCCATGTAGAGCTTTTTAGAAACCCTCTCCCCATAACTTTGAGAGAATTTTTCAAGATTTTAGATTTTTCTAAAATGTAGGCGACTGTCACATTATGTCTTGAAATTTTCAAAAATTTTCAATTATATAAGAACAGGGGAGGGATTTTATAAATTCATGCCTTTGTTAAACTTATTTATTTATTTTATTTATTTAAAACAATGCTCTGAGGTGGCTACCTCGTAGAGCAGAAAGAGAAAGAATATATATACAAATAGTAACATTTAAGTAAGCAAACACAACATATATAACATTTAAATGAGCAAACAGAAAGAATACATACATATAGTAACATTTAAATGAGAAACAGAAAGAATACAGGTATATAACATATATAACATTTAAATGAGCAAACAGAAAGAATATAGGTATACAAGCTGCGTCAGGCGTGCCTCCGGCACGCCATCTGCACCTGGCCCTCCGGGCGGGTGGCCCTGGCGGGCAGCGTCTCGAGACGGCCAAAAGTTTGTTTGCAATATAATTTTGTTCAACTGTATTTTAATTAAATATACTCGTATTTTATTAATTAAAAATCAGCTTCAAGAAATAATCTAACACATTGCGAAAGCAAAATAAAAAATTCTGAGTGTGTCAAGCTTACGCACGACGGAAGTGAAACTTCTAGTATTCCTCTCTCTCTTTTCATTTCATTCTCTCTTTTTTTCTCTCTTACGTTAGTTTGAAGATTATAGGTTAAATAATTCAACGACGAAGCATAGATTTACTCTTTCTAATATTTTCTTATACATGAATGAATTTTGATTTATGTACAGTTCCAAAAATTCTTTTTAATGTTACATACAGCATTTTCATTTGTTTGAATGTTCAATAATAATTTTAGTGTTGAATGTGCTGTTTTTCCTCCGTCTAATAAAGTGGCAGCAATTCCAGATGATGTCATTTGTGCCAATATGAGCGAAATTAAAAATGTTTCCCTGTTCCACCTGGTGCATCCAAAAAAAGAAACCATCTTCTTGAGCAGCGACTGCATGCATAATTTTTGTTCTGGTAACAATTTTGGTTCATTTGCTTGAACATATGCATTTAAACCATCAACATTGTACGATTGTTCACGTTGCATATCGCGATTAAATAAATCACTTACTGATGGCATCCCTAATTTAATTAGTGGTTGATTCGAAATGATCATGCATAAATCTTCCAACTTAATCAAAGATTCATTATATATTTCTGGCGAGAAATTTATATCTGGATCTCCTCGAATTCTACGTAGAGCATGTAATACATCTTCACTCATTGAAGCCTTATATTTTCCCCATAATTTAGGCGGGTTAGTTGGAAAACACGTTGTCAATAAAATGGCAAACAAACATCGTATTTGATGTGGCGATGAACCGAGAGCAGCATGGGCAAGAGTTGTATCCCAATGCGAATCTTCTTCTAACAATCGTAATGCTAGGCATGCACCATGATTCGTTGTATGTAATGCACTGAGATACTGGGAAATGTATTTATAATAAGAAACATTGATTAAGATTTGGAATGTTTCTTTCCGACAGGCTCAGGTTAGCCAACTAATAACAATAAAATAATCACATTTAATAATATAAATTTTTTCTTTTACTTAAGAGAGAATGGTGTATTTCTGTGAAACAGTTTAATTCTAAAGTTTAGGGAAAACAAAATATATCTATAATATAATCATAATACTTCTTCAAGGCCTTTGAGAACAATGAATTAACCCACACCCATTGTCTGCCTGGGTACAAAAGAAAAGATAAACCTTTTTTAAAACCCCAATTGGCATTCTACCTGAGAATAATTAATTTAATTATGTAAAATCGTGTGAAATCAAATCAAACCGATTTGGCCCAAAATTTAGATAAACCATCTGGAGCACTAAACAAACATATGGTGTGAATATGGTTTCGATACGTTCAGTGGTTTAGGCATGGGTCGATCACGCACATACATACTAAGGATTATATATATATAAAATTAAATTTACAAATTATGTCTGTATTCAAAATAGATTTTATTATCTTAAAAAAAAGTTTCTGAAATTTTGATCTGACTACCTGTATACCCCTTTCTTTTGTTAAGAGGGGTTTCATTGTTTAAGACCTGACCTTTCAGGGTAGGGATAATGTATTGTTTGCTTGGCCCTTTTAGAGGCTCTATTTCTATAGATCTTATCTGTCAATCAATTAAATATAAAAATAAAAAATAAAATCAAACCGATTTGGCTCAAAATTTAGATAAACCATCCCCAGCACTAAGCAAACATATGGTGTGAATATGGTTTCGATACGTTCAGTGGTTTAGGCGTGGGTCGATCGCGTACATACACACAAAGGATTTTATATATATAGATAGTAAGATTTAAATGAGCAAGACTCTCCCAGCCCAGTGAGCAACCCAGAGTCAGCACAAGCAGGCGAATAGACCAGTGACACATTACTCCAACCCAGCTCCCCCGAGAAGATGCACCCTGAGTGAGCGATGAAAAGATGATGTTGAAAGCGATGTTCGGATATTTAATGGCAATGTATTCCACAACCGAGCCGAGCTGACGACAAAGGATCTAGTGGCGATCTCAGTACGATGATTTGGAATATGGATAGTCTGCCGTCAGCTCTTAATACCCGATTATGGATGGATGATTTGAAAGTGAACATGTTGTATATGTATTTGGGGTGAATGAGCTGAATAGTTTGAAAATGAACCTGCCAAGCACGCATGAGGCGTCTCTGGGAATCCCTAAGCCAGCCAAGCCGACCGTAATATGGCGTAATATGCGCATGCCTCGGGACATCAAAAATGAACCGTACGCATGAATTCATCGCAACATCAAGCCGAGCCGCGCGGACCCCAGAGACGTCCCCACACACGAGACAACAATAATCAAATATTGGCATGATCAATGAATTTACCAAGTGCGCGCGAGTAGTCACAGGAATGACTTATACAATTTTATATACAGTATATATATTTTTTTATAAAACTAGTAAATATGACAAAGAAACAACTGTGTTTTTGTATCTTTTTGAAAATTCCTAACACCGGTATTTATACCGTTTCACGGTACAACGTTTAAAATAATACTGAAAACTGGTATTGAATTTTTGGTCCGGATTTGCAAACCCTAGTAGGTACCTATAATCTATAATGTAATAATGAATTATTTTAATAAAACTTATCTGGTCAAGAATTTAATTAACAGCTATTAACATTAATATTTAAGTACCAGCCAAGTTTCATGAAAATAATTTAAATTTAGAATCCACAAATCTAGACTGTCATTCAAAATGGAATAAATGAATTTTAATTGAGGGGGTCAGAAGCCAAGGGGTCCAAGTCGAGTTTTTCTTAAAATTGGTTTGAGTGCAGAAATTAACACTAGATATATAAATTTACTGAGTGGCAAAGAGATCCAAGTATAGAATAGATTTCAATGCTGCCATCTGTCAGTCAGAAGTTTTACTTCTTACTATATCTTATTATTTGTTTGGAGCTAAACAGGTCAATATCTCAATATTTACATTTTAGTACTTGGACCCCTTGGCTTCTGACCCCTCAATTGTAAGTATTGTACTATTTTGTCAACTTAATTATTCTTGGCGAATTTAACTTGGCAGATTCACTACTTTTTCGAATTTGGCCTGTTTTTTCACATATGTTTTCGGTGGGATAGAATATACATTAGACACACTACACAGCTCAGCGTTCATAGCATTAGATAACCGATACGCCATCTTAGGCGAGGAGTTGCCTGCTCTGAAAGCGTAAGGCGAACCTTAATAGAGCTTATTAGTTTTTAAATAATAACTTATTCTACTTAATATAATAATAAGAATAATTTGAAAATACATTTTCGAAATCTTAGCTTTTATTTTCATCATAATTTAGATGAAAATTTTAGTTCTAGAAAACATTTATTCAAAAATCAAAAAACAAAATATTATTAATAATAATTGAAAAGTGGTTTAATTTTGAAATTTTCTTCTTCTTCTTCTTATTGTTAGGCTAAAAGCCTGTTTACTCCAGAGCGTCTTTCCATCGTTTTCTTGGAGGGCCCCGTCTTCTTTTCCGGGTAGGGTTGTTGTCATGTACCTTCCTCACCAGCCGGTCTTCGTTCATTCGCAATACGTGTGCACTCCATTCTGATCTTCTCCTTTGGACCCATACGCTGACTTTTTATATATTGCACTTTTCCCTAATATCTTTATTTTTTACCCTGTCCATGTCCATCCTTGTCCATCCTTGTCCACCTTAGGGAACACATAAAACAATTAAGACCAATTCCAGTGTTCATAACACAAATAAAACATTCGTGCATCCAGCGTTAGAAAAATGCGATTATGTTTTTTTAAGAGGTGTCTTCATTCATCAGCCGTCCAACAGGTGCAACCCAGCCCTCACTTGTTTTACCCGCGATTCTGCGTAGCGATTTCATCTCACAAACTTCCAATATTTCTCTTGTTTTTGCGGTGTCTGTTCTTGTTTCGGCCGCATATGTCAAAATTGGTCGCACAACGGTCTTATAGATGCGTACTTTGCTTCCGTTCCCAGAAACTTGTTTGACCAAACCGTTTCATTCAGGCATCCTGATATTTTGGACGTCTTAATAGATTGGAGTCTGACTTTCTAGTTAACGCTTTTAGAGCTGATTATCTGAACGCCGAGATAGTTGAAGGATGGCACTTGTTCCACTATGGTGTTATACAGCTGTAGCTTACAGCGTACTGGTTCTCTAGCTATTGTGAGAGTTTTCGTCTTTTTCGAAGATATCTTGAGTTGGAATTTTTCGCAGGAAAGTGCAAATTTATGTAAGAGTCTTTGGAGGTCGTTTTCGCTTTCCGCAACAAGAACCGCGTCGTCTGCGTAGCACACAATATTGACATTCTCATCTCCCATTGAGTAGCCTTGGACATTTTTGAGGTCTTTTATTAATTTATTCATCACAAGGTTGAATAAAAATGGACTTAGTGAATCGCCTTGTCGAATTCCCTGGTTGACTGGGATCATTCTCTCCAGTTTCCCCATTAATTATTTCTATATTTTCCTGAATTAATCTAATGACGGCCACCGGTGTTCCATGATCTTACAAAATCTTCAGGACATGCTTCAGTTGGATCTTATTAAAAGCTTTTTCAATGTCAATGAATCAGAAAAAGGCAGGTTTATTAAATTCCAAGGCTTTTTCAGCTAGTTGTCTCACAACAAATATAGCATCAATACAAGAATTTTTTTAATAATAATAATAAATTTAAAAGAATACTGATGTCATCGTGAATCGATCTTTCGTAATGACTTTTTACATCTAACCTTGCTATAAATATTTGGAAAGGAAACTGAAAATCAAAATAATAGGTTTGACATGTTTCACAGTGAGAAAAAATAAAATAATTTGAGTTTAATTTTAAATTCTCAATATATTTCGGGTTGTTAGCCCATCATCAGGAGTACAAAACTAACAAAACTTTTATCATCAGCGATTCCAATTCTTATCATTTCACATGCAATGTTATCACTATAGATAAATCTAAAATCTTAAAACTTTTCTTATTTATTTAATTAAATTTAAATGTATTTACATACATATATATTACACTATAATACATAATTACAATTAAGTTCTAATGTCTATGTAACATTTTTCAATTTTCACTAATATGTTTCCTTAAATTAATTTTAAATAATGTTAAACTTGTTGAATTTTTTACATCAGAGGGGAGAGAATTGAATTCCTCAAGACCCCTGAAATAAAGTGAGTTTTTCGTCAATTCTCTATTTACCTTATGCACATTATATCCTATTATTATATCTGTTATAATGTTCATGCATTTCATTTACTATTGTGAATTCTAAATACTGTGGTAATTCCCTGTGATACAATTTGCAGACAAAGCTCTAAGTACAGGAAATCACTCCCATTCAAAAATTCTAATTGGTGTTATATCTATAAAATTTCAAGATAATTCTTATTAATTAACCCTAATCTTGAAACATATCATTATACTCTATTCAAACTTTAAAACATTACAAATTTGAAAGTTTATAATAAGAAATAATGACAAGTTTTTTTGTATGACTTTTTTATTTTTCAACCAACGTTTCGTCGACTTTGCCAACTTCTTCAGGGCTTCGAAACTTTACATCACATATTCGTCTAAAGTATATTATTTTCTTTTATCTCCATTACCATTGAAGACCATCATAAACTTAAATTTCAAATTAACAATTTTACTTTTCCTTTTTTTTACTAACAATTATATTAGATAAACAGTCTTAGAAATAAGATAAATAGAATCAGATAATAGTAACGGAGATAAAAGAAAATAATGTACTTTAGACGAATGTGTGATACAACTATTTGAAGCCCTGAAGAAGTCGTGGAAGTCGACGAAACGTTGTTTGAAAAATAAAAAGAAATCACACAAAATAACTTGTCATTATTTCCCATTATAAACATTCAAATTAATACACATTATGTACGGAAATGATAATAATAATTACAAATTTGCTTAATTTGAAATCTAAAAAAGAAAGCATCTGACACCAAGTCAAATCTTAGGTAACTTTAAATCAAATATCCTAAGTTGACTATTTACCCAACGGACAGACAAACATTGTACCGGCACTATAGGATCCCCTTTTATTTTTTAAATTTAACCCTATAAACGCATTAACATTGGAGTTTATGTTAAAAAAATAAAAGACCCAATCGCGTAAGGTACTGGTAGTCACAAGGTCAAAACTAGAATACTTAGAACTCACTCCAAAAATATCAAAATAATTCGAATCATTCTTAATAAAGAATAGAGAATGGGATTCAGGCACAACCATTATACAGGGGGCATAAAGATCTACCACATTTTGAAGAGGTATATAAAAATGAAAAAAATTAACTAGAAAAAAACTGAATGTATTTTTGAAAAGAACATAAAATAATTTTTTGTAAATGTGTTTCAAACATTATCAGACAAAAAAAAAGGGGGGGGGGTCAAAAATGAAAATTCTAGCCCTTTTGACCAAACTCAACCAAATTTTGTATACTTATTCTGTGGTCCCCAAGAAGGCTAGAAATCAAAAACTAACCAAATTTTGTATACATAGTTTGGTCGAAAGGGCTAGAATTTTCATTTTTTACCCCCCCCCCCCTCTTTTTTTCGTCTGATATAATGTTAAAAACACATTTAAAAAAATATTTTTATGTTCTTTTCAAAAATATATTCAGTTTTTTTCTATAATAGTTGAAAATTTTTCAATGTGGAAGATCTTTATGCCCCCCCCCTATATACGACAAGAACACAGACATAATATACCTTACCCAAACAACAACAACAAACAGGTCAATCACACAAAAAGATGCTTTTACATACAGGAAGTGTCAGTGAATAAAAAAATATTAATAATTTAATGAATAATTCTATTTATTTAGATACTTGTTACGTATAATGAATATGAACTGGGTGTACATTTTACTTTGCTGCTGCTACAGCTCGTGGCTCTATCAGAGTAAGGGCCAGTTTCATAAAACTAAGATGATCCTATGCTAGGGAAGACCCTGGGGTTAGCTCTAGAAATGTGTTTCATAAAAAAAGAGCGGGTGATCTCAAACTTGACCCCCTTATATTTTACTCTCCGAAATTGATGGGTTAATCTTTATCCTGGGGATAACCCTGTCTGTATTTACATTAGAAAAACATTTTATAGGTTAGAGTTTATAATCAAAATATTATAAACGTATCGTGAATTTCAACTTATTATAATAATTCATATACAGGTAATTTTAAATATTTTAAGTTTATATATTTTTTTAAACAAAGAAAAAAATAATTATTTCATTTTCCCATAGGTTAAAAATGGAAAATTTTACTGACGATGAAGACTTTATGGAATTAGTACAAATTGTCCCATTTGATAGACGAAAATTAATAATAGCTATCTATAATAATCTTATTGGAAAATGAAGGAAAAATAATTTACCTACTGGTGTCAATAAGGCAGTCATCATCAAAATGACTCTCACGACCAGTAGCTTATATCCCTATTATTTCTAATATATTATCGTCTATTTCAGATAAAAAAAATTTTGGGCGGGCCCCCTCCTGTTCCCGTAATCGAAAGATTTTCTTTCGGCAAGGTTTTTTTGGTTTGCTTTTTTAAATTTTTATATTTATTTCGAAGAATAAAATTAGATGGAAAACGATTGAAGTCAGCATTAAATTCTGATGCCAATTCATCTCATTTTTTTATTTAAATTAGCATCAGAATCTGAACGCTTAGATTCCAACACATCTTTATATTTATTAACGAGAAAAACAAGACGTTTCTCCTCTTCTATTGTGAAATTGGGAGTTCTTTTACTCTTAATTGAAGATTGGTCCATATTCTATCTAAAATTTCATATTCAATTATTCAATACATTTCAAATTTTTAAAATTACATGATTTGTCTCAGTTTTGTTATATCTATATTTACTTTTTTACCACTTTATTTTTATATGATTAAATAGAAAAAAATTTTGATTGTTTTTAAATAATAAAATAATACAAGACAAATAAAAGAATACAAAACAAAAAAAAAAATTAAACGTAATTGTTTTTTTTCTAAAATTAACTAAAATGCAGGGAATTTGGCCTTTGCCAACCTATTTTCCTACTCTTGACTCCGGGTGAGCTAACTCGACCCTATTTTGTTTTATGAAATTCATATTGTTTGGAACTCCAGTGCAACTCTCAATCCGGAGTTGAGTAAGCCCAGGATTATTTTTTTTATGAAACTGGCCCTAAGCGTTCTCCTAAGTAGCCAGTGGTTTCAAATTTGTAAACCCAAACACTGATTTCTAGTGCTGTGGGTACAGAAGCATTGCGATCTATTCTAAAGTCTCTATGAAATTTACGATGATCCATTCCATAATTGCTGTTGTTTTTGTAAAGTTGCTTGACAGCATAGGCACGTTTTGGTACAGACCAGGTAACAAAATCCATCGCTAAAGCTTTAGAGATCTTTACAATCCAAGCGTTGTGGTGGAACTGGTATGTCCTGACTTGTGCCAAACGATCTCAAAAACTGCTGCGAACTGGCTGGATTGCCCTATATATAGCTGGAATTATATAATTGTTTAAATAATGTGTATATTTGAATGTTTTTCCTATTGTTCTCCCCCTTACCTTGAAGATCTTTGCGCAAGTTCCCATCTGTCATTTTCAAGACCCCTGTATATATATATGATATTAAAAAAAATATTTTTTTTATTTATTATATTATAAATACATTTTTAAACAAGTCGTGAAAATGACAGATGGTTTCTTTCGAAAAGTCGACAAATTAAACCATTATTATTTATATATATATTCCATAGTATATATACCGGGTGAGTTTTTTTATCTTGAGACAGTCTTATAACTCAAAAACAGTTCATTATATGAAAAACGTTTCAAATAAAAGTTTATTTATATCAGGGGGGAAACTAAACTATGCTATTGTTTGTCGACCTAGAACAAGCTTTCAAGGGTATTTCAATGTCAAGTTCTGTTTTTTGAATGGAACTCTATATTTTTCTATACGTCTACTTAATCTACAAAAAAAACTGAACAACTTTCATAAGAACTATTTTTTTATACGACATCAAATAATAAAAAATATTAAATCAATTATATCTCAAAAAAAAATTATAATAATTATTGGATGAAATTTGAAAAAAAGCGAATAATAAAAGTACATTTTAAAAAACGAAGGGTATTTTTTTGGACAGCATCTCCTGGTTGAAAAGTCACTGTCCGCCACTGGTAGGTATCTATATATTTTTAAAAAAAGTAAAATTCAAAATTACTTTTTAAATAGAATGTATATTTAATTATTTATTTAAAAATACAAAGTCATATAAATCTAGACATGAAATTTAAGAATGGTTAGGAGTTAATTTTTCCTAAAAATCGTTCAGTTTAATTGCAATAAAATGGGTGTGTAATTTTTATATAAATTCAAATTCAAATGTTTTAATATTTATAGATAGTTTATTTTTTGATATAAATTATCTTTTAGCCGAAGATTTGAATTATCTTTTTTTGAAAATTAGATGGATTTTTTTTCAGAAATACAACTCACGGTAAAACCAAATACCTATATCAAGAAAGAATATAATTTAGGTCAAGAATCTAATATTTTAGAAGAAATATTTTTACATTGCATATCAGTGGGCTTCATCCCCTCAGAAATTGAACCCGAGTACTAACACGCTTGCAGGGCTTGTTAGTTCAACCCTCGGGACAAAAACACACCCTGACATACAATATATTTAAGAAAAGCTAAAAATCTTTATTCAATTCAATTTGAACGGATAAAGAAAAAATAATGCTAACCTGAAAAAAATTTCAGTCAAGGACCATCCATTAAAATAATTAACCCTAAGATTTGAGTATAATTTTTGTCTCGAGGGTTGAACTAACAAGCCCGACAAGCGTGTTAGTACTCGGGTTTAACTCCTGAGGGGATGAAGCCCTCTGATATATAATGTAAAAATATTAGATTTTTGAACTTACTTAGATTTTTTCTTGATATATTTGGTTTAATCGTGAGTTGTATTTTTGAAAAAAATCCATCTAATTTTCAAAAAAAGATAGTCAAATCTTCGGGTTAATTATTTTAATGAATGGTCCGTGATTGAAAACTTTTTTCAGGTTAGCATGATTTTTGCTTTATCCGTTCGAGTTGAATGGAGTTAAAGATTTGTAGTTTTTCTTAATAAAATATATTGCATGTCAGGGTGTGTTTTTGTCTCAAGGGTTGAACTAACAAAGCCTGGCAAGCTTGTTAGTACTCAGGTTCAACTCCTGAGTTGATGAATCCCTCTGATATGCAATGTAAAAATATTTCTACTAAAATATTAGATTTTTGACCTTAATTAGATTCTATCTTGATAAATTATCTTGTTTGAATAAAAAATATAGCTGAAATCAAAAACAATTCCATGAAATCAAAAATTAAGCATGGATTTTTTTGGACATTTTTCAATTATAAGAATGTCGTTTCAATAAACATATAAACAAGGAAAAGGATCAGAAATTATTTCTTGATTCATATGGTCAAAACGCCATTTTAATTTTAATTCTATTATTTTCATAAAATAAGTATTTCCACGTTACTATATGCGTTGAGAGTAGCCCCCCCCCCCCTCCCCAAGGATGCAGGGACTGCTTAATTATTTCGTGTGAGGACGTCTTTATATGCTTGGGGTGAATTCTTATATTTCATAGACCTTAATTTCTGCTAAAATATTAAATTTAAAAAAACAAAAAAATCATTAATCTGAATGGAATTTTTAAGTTAAGTGCAAAATCGATTGCCTTAGAAAGCTAGACAAGTTAAATAAGCTTTTTTTGTCGTATATGTTAATGTCAACATGAGCACATAAAATAAACATAGAGCAAAGCGAAGTTGCAAGACTCGCAAGCTAGTAATGAATCTTTCACGCCATCTTGATGAGGTGGCCAGCTCATTAGTCTGCAGATTGTTAGGAAAAAGAAAGGATTGAATGAACCTGAGGGTAAATATCCTCAAGGCCGCTCGACCCTCGGCCTCTATGCATTCAGAGCCCCTTGTCCCTCAGCTACTCAAAGCTAGAAGCACATTTTCACAAGAATATTCTTCTAGCAAATTCTATCGGTTTATTGACGTTCTTAGTGGCCGGTTGCATGTCGCAAAGTAAATGGTTTTTACCACTAACAAATGGTAGATGGTAACAGTGCCTGGCATCTGATTGGCCATCCCAGTCCCTCCATTTACCATCTACCCTGTGTTAGTGGTAAGAACCATTTACCTTTGCGACATATAACCGGCCCTTAGAGTAACAATAATGATTGTAAATGGATTAACCTGCTGAGAGTAGAGATTTGAATCTGCCACTTACCGAAGGCGAGATATTGATGATTAAAATATTTATTTTTGCGACACGACTAATTTACACCCACTTCCTTTATTTCAATCGGATTAAAATCTATACACGACTAATAACTCATGACACTTGATAAGTACACCAATTTAAAAAAAAATCGTTTGTGGCCTTTTTGAGAAAATAAAAAAAAAGCGAAAAGTCTTTCATGTACCAGGCAGATCAAAAAGTCTGAAATAATTAGTTATTAGTCGTGTATAGATTTTAATCCGATTAAAATAAAGGAAAGGGGTGTAAATTAGAAGTGGCGTAAAATAAATATTTGAATCGTTCATATCTCGTCTTCAGTTAAGTCAGAGCCTTGAAATTTGAAACTCAAGCTATTTAGAGGCAAAAAGTTACCGAGCATCGCTCGGTGCTCCAGGCACTAATATTTTATAAAGGGATAATGGTGTAGGGGTTTTAAGTTAAACATTAATAAAATAAAAAATAAAAAATTTAAAAATATAAATTACTAGGTAGGATTCACAAAGAATTATTTTATTTTAGTGTGTACCTATATTTATTTTACACCAAGCAGAGAGAGCTTTAATTTAAGGCAACCTTTTATAAAATTTCCATTTTTAACTAAGAAAAGTTTTTTTTAATTATTTTTTTTAGAAGTTTTAGTAACAAATGTTCTCTTAATCATTTTTTAAACATTATTATACTATCAAATTTAATTACCCATTTGGATTTAGAAAAATTCATTTTGTTATTATAGAAAGATAGCCACATAAGAAACGAGCTTTAGCTTGCTATAACAACAAGTATTGCTCATTTAATAATATAAGATAAGATTATCCCTTAGCAATCTTTAATGTGTCCCGATTATTTGAGTTCTTCTATTTTTCTGATTCTACCAAACTATTCTATTTTCTGTAATTTCAGTCTTTTGAAGTACTGCATTTTGACCTCAGTCTCTTTTTTTCTGCCTTCCCAATAGTCCAGGTTTCATTTGGAGGTGCTACATTTATATGTTTTCTATTTTATGTCTTCTATCTATGTATTCCATAAGCTAATTAAGGAAGGGCATAATTATTTTTAATGTTCATTGAAAATCGTGATCTCTCTTGATTCCGTCGTCTTGAAATTGAACTGCAATAGAAAAAAAAAACATTATTGACATTGTCGAGAAAATTCTTATAAATTTTATATTTAATTGTAAAATTCGGTTTTAATTAAAATCATAAATATAAATTAAAAATTTTAAAGTTAGTTAGTTTTTTTTTCTAATATATCCAAACAGTTGAAAATTAAAAATTTCAAAAAAAATCACAGCTCTTAGGGACCATTCATAAAATACGTTTCAAACCACGGGGGGGGGGGGGTATTGCTTAGCGTGATGATATGTTGCAAGGGGAGGGTCTAAAGAAACGTCACGTTCGCACTTAATCAATTTTATTTTTATTTTTATTCTTAACTTGTCAGCAACAAATCGTTTATTGGTCGGGGGTCTAGCTTTTGTGACGTTATATATATACATTTGTTAGGGGGTCCCAGGAAATGTGAGGCAGCTTGACGAAGGGGAGGTCCAAAAAGACGAAATGTTGGGTGACGTGTTTTATGAAAAAAAAATGATTGAAATTAAATTGAAAATATTCCATTACTTTAACGAAATGAAGCGCTGATTAGTTTTTGGTACATCGATATGTATCAGAAATATTAATATCCAGAAATATTAATATTTAAAATTAAGTAATGGAGAGGGATTCAGCCAATGGGTAGCCTCTGCTGAATAAAAAACTCCCAATTATGGAAAACGTTTCTGCTTTAATTAAATAATGCCATCATCAGTTCCTAAGAGAGTATTAGCGACACAATTAATTTTATAAATAAAGTTTTCCATAATTGGGAGTTTTTTATTCAGCAGAGGCTATCCATTGGCTGAATCACTCTCCATTACTTAATTTTATACAAATACAGCCATCAAAATTGTATCAATATTAATATTTATTCTAGTACTTATTTAGTTTTTTCTAAATATCTTGAAAATGGCCTAACAAATTTTGAAAAATTTAATATTCTATTCAAGTACATTGAGGACCTCAAAAAAGGTTATATAAAGCTTTTAGGAAAATTCCATTACAATTGTTAAAGTACTTTATTCTACAGTAAGCAATTACTTTACAAAAAGACCGAATCTGGGGGCACGGGGGAGTGCCCTAGCCAAGTTCGATTCGAGCTGGCGCGTACTGCCAGACTACCCTTTACAGTTTACAGGAAGCAACTCGCGCCAATGTGATGCCTCTGTAACTTCGCACTGGAAACCTCTACATGGCTGGATTATTTTTCCACAATACTAGCTATAATCTTAACTAAATTACCAAATTTCACATTCTTTTTGCTTATACCATCGAAGTTAGAATAAGCCAAAGATAGGCTTTTTCATCACTGACTGACTGGCTCATCAAAATTCTAGAGTACTTGCGATGATCTTAGAATGCTGAAATTTGGCATACGGTTAGAGTTTGACACATTAATAAAGGAGGAAATTGAAAAACAGAAACTTGCCCTTCTCCAGGGCCTGAAATGAAGAAGTGAAATTTATAGGCTAAATTAACATATACATAGTAAAAAAAATTTTTAAGAAAAAAATAAAAACCGACTTCAAAAAATTAAATGCAACAAATAAAATACACTAAAAAGGTATAAAATAATTATTATCTTATTTAGTTACAACTAAACTACGAAATATTAACATGAAATTACTTTTGAAGTCGGTGCCAAACAAACTATACCTATAAGCGAGCATACCCTCCAAACGTACTAAGTGAGTGCGATTCATAAAAGGTATATGTTTGGCACCAACTTCAAAAAGTAATTTCATGTTAATATTTCGTAGTTTAGTTGTAACTAAATAAGATAATAATTATTTTATACCTTTTAGTGTATTTTATTTGTTGCATTTAATTTTTGAAGTCGGTTTTTATTTTTTCTTAAAAATTTTTATTTTTCTCTTTTTAGTGATGTTATTAATAGTGATCATATCATCAGAACTTGACCAAATTAATATGACACCATCCCCAAGACACCCCCTATCGGATAAAAAAAGAACCATCGAAATCGGTTCATAAACAAAGAGGTTAGGTCTAAACAAACCTAATAAAAAAGGTCTAATACCTATGAAAAAAAAACGAAAAAAAAATGGGACCAATCGGAAGCTAGACTGGACCCAATGCAAAAAAAATTTTCAAAATCGGTTGAGAATTGGCGGAGATATGAGGTAACATAGGCACAAAAAAAAAAAAAAAAAAAAAAAAAATTCAGTCGAATAGAGAACCTCCTCCTTTTTTGAAGTCGGTTAATAAAATGGCAATAATGCTAAAACGTTGAATAGTGTTGATAGAGTTTGGAGCATTAAAAGTCGCAAAACCGAAACATTCCCTTCTTCAGGGCAAAATCAGTATCTTGGCCTTTTTTAACCGACTTCAAAAAAGGAGGAGGTTCTCTATTCGACTGAATTTTTTTTTTTTTTGTGCCTATGTTACCTCATATCTCCGCCAATTCTCAACCGATTTTGAAATTTTTTTTGCATTGGGTCCAGTCTAGCTTCCGATTGGTCCCATTTTTTTTTCGTTTTTTTTCATAGGTATTAGACCTTTTTTATTAGGTTTGTTTAGACCTAACCTCTTTGTTTATGAACCGATTTCGATGATTCTTTTTATCCGATAGGGGGTGTCTTGGGATGGTGCCATATTAATTTGATCAAGTTCTGATGATATGATCACTATTAATAACATCACTAAAAAGAGAAAAATAAAATAATTTTCAAGAAAAAATAAAAACCGACTTCAAAAATTAAATGCAACAAATAAAATACACTAAAAGGTATAAAATAATTATTATCTTATTTAGTTACAACTAAACGACGAAATATTAACATGAAATTACTTTTTGAAGTTGGTGCCAAACATATACCTTTTATGAATCGCACTCGACGGATCTTACTTAGTACGTTTGGAGGGTATGCTCGCTTATAGGTATAGTTTGTTTGGCACCGACTTCAAAAAGTAATTTCATGTTAATATTTCGTCGTTTAGTTGTAACTAAATAAGATAATAATTATTTCATACCTTTTAGTGTATTTTATTTGTTGCATTTAATTTTTTGAAGTCGGTTTTTATTTTTTCTTAAAAATTATTTTATTACACATGTGTTATTGTTGGAAATCTTTTTATCTGATTAATAGATAATAATAAAGGAATAAACATATTAATATGTCAAAGGACTATGATTAAAGTCTAGCAGCGATCCGTTGTAGTTGATTTGTTTTCTTTTCTGCCTATATTTATCACTTTAATCTGTTTATTTACTATCCAAATTCCAAACCTGTAAAAATAAAATATGTAAATTTACCATATGTTCATTGAGAATTTTCTATCTCTGAGCATCAATAAAAATTCTTTCAATTCATCTATTCTCTAGTAGTCCAGATATCATATATTGGCGTCACATTCCTATGTCTTCAGCACCATCATTCTATTTCATAAGCTGATTAAGGAAGAGTTTAATATTTTTTAATGATCGTCGAGAATTGGGATCCTCGTGGCTTTAAAGTTTTGAAATTGTGCTGCAATAGAAACAAAAATATGATTGAGAATGTTCTTATAAATTTAATATTTATTAAAATCATAAATGTAAATGTAAATTGAAATTTTTGAAGTTGGTTAAATATATTTTCTAAAATAGTTTATTATCAAACAGTTGAAAATATAACAATTTAAAAAAGTCCCAGCTTTTTTAAAAGAATAAAATAGTAATAATAATAATAATAGCCATCAACAAGTAATCCATGGAATAGGAGGAAAAAATTATTAAATTTTTTAAATTTTTGATGTCAACCAAACCGCTTGTTAATAACTTGATTCAATCAAATTTTATAAGTTGTTATTTCATTTTCATCGAAAAAGCAAATATAGTTTCATAATTTTACATATTTTAAATCTGTAATATTTTTGTCTTTTTTTTTAATTAATTATTTGGATGTTTCGGACATCTTCAAATACCTATTCATTTTAATTACAATATCAATTTTTAGTATTTTCTGTTATTGGAAATACAAATCACTTGTTGACTTATTACAATATAATAAATCAAATAATAATTGCGTTTTTTGTATGTAGGCTAAATGAACTTCTGAAGGTTTCTGAAACGTTTAATTAACTAGTTAAAAATTAACAAAAGGACACAAGAAATATAGTTTAATTAAATTATTCCATTTTCCTGATTAAAAATAAATAAATATGTTTATAAAATTCTATAAGAATTCACAAAATATTTACTTAGTTGTAATAAATAGGATGACAAATTGAAATAATGAGTGGATAGGAATATAAATTAAAATTTTTGAACATTATCATTAAATAAACTAAAACTACATTGAAAAGAAATTGAAATTGAAATAAAGTTTTATTATTTAATTTTTTAAAAATTTATAAGGAAATAAAAATTATTATGATTTAAGGTTATATGAAAAGCAAAAATTTTACTTACAAAATGTTTTCATTAAATATTTAAAATTAAAATCAGTTAACGATCATCTTATTTTTGAATTTGTATTAATTCTAGAGAAAATATTTATTAGTTGTTTAATAGTTTCACAATCTATATCCAATTCGTAATCCGTATATCCGTTTCTATATCGGATCGCGTAAATGAACCCACGAAGAAATAACCAGATAAAATACTTCTAATTAAAAAACTGATGATGAAGGTCAAACCTTCAAAACTATAGCCTTAAACAAATAACTTATATAAATACGACAGGGGTTCCCACATGAGGGGGAGAGAAAATTGTTTCATTTTAGTATTATATGTTAAAAAAAAGCAGTCAAGTCTTATAACTTCAACAAAAGGTAATAAAAGCTATTCTGTTTTAGAGCTGAATAAAATGAGGGGGGGATACTTTTCATGAGAATGGGGGGCACCCCTGAATACAATTTACATTTGGTATATATATTATGTATATTAGGGTGGTCCTTATTTTGGGTATTTTCGAATTTTTACGCTGACAAGGGCTCATATGGTTCGAAATAAATAAAAAAATATCCCCCAAGTTTTAAATCTCTATCTCACTTATAACCTGTGTCCCCAGCGATGTAAGTTTCTCATCTAAATAACATGGAGTTTTTGGCATTAAAATATCAATTTTTTATTCCGGCCAAAGTAATGTTTCCAAAAATTTCAAACTCTGTAGACTTTATCCTTATAATACTAGCTATACATGAGAATTATTACAGATTTTTAGCTATTGTAATTTTGGAGTTACAGCTAGATAAATTACTACTATATCTTAGTGTTGCTAAGTTATAGACTCCAAAATTATAATAGCTATGAATCTGTAAAAATTCTGAGGGATAGCTACTATTATTGGGATGAAGTCTACAGAGTTTCAAATTTTTGAACCATTACTTTGGCCGGAATAAATAATTGATCTTTCATTGGCAAAAACCTCATGTTATTTAGATGAGAAACTACATCACTGGGTGCACAGATTATAATTGAGAGAGAGACTTGAAACTTGGGGATATTTTTTTATTTATTTCGAACCATATGAGTCCTTGTCAGCGTAAAAATTCGAAAATACCCAAAATAAGGACCCCCCCCACAGCCAATCCCCCAGCATATTTATATTTTTGAGTAGAATTTGTCAGGAATCAAATACTGCAGTAATATACTAGTATATGTATTTATACTCCGAGGCCGCCAAATTGCCTACAATAATTTTTAATGATCTTTGAGAATTGTGATCTCTCGCGGTTTCGTTACTCCAAAATTATTTGAAATTGAGCTGCAATAGAACCCCCAGGCCTCTAGTTAATCGGATCTATTCAAATTTTATAAGCTGTTATTTCATTCATCGAAAAAGCTGAACATTTTTAACTTTTATAAATACAAATAGTTTTATAATTTTACTTATTTTAAATCGAGAAGAAGAAATCAATTAAATTAAATTAGATACACACCAAGCAAACACATTCGCCAAAGCATTTATCTCTATGACTTCTAGAGACTGAAATTCCCTTCCGGCTACATACTTCCTTCAATATTTCAACCTGGGGTCCAAAAGATACCTTCAATTCCAACCCAATCCATGAAGGTTCTTTTTCTTTTCACGATGCAAGGCTACACCCCGGACTACAGAGGTTTAACCTTTCTGGTGCAACTTCTTCTTGTATCAATGTCATTACAAAAAAAAAAACTAGATTTGGTGCTATTTTTTATTTTTTTAATTGTACGTTTCGGACACCTTCCAGTGTTCATTCTCAGCACAAAATCAATTTTTAGAATTCTCTTTTTTTGGAGATATGATCAATTGTTTAATAAAACAAATAAGAATTGCATTTTTATGTAGGTACATAAAAGAAAGAAAGAAATATAAAGATAAAGAATAAAAGAATATAATTCATTTTTAAGAATTTTTTATGAATCAACTTTTGTTTTGGCTCTCCAACATTAGAAATTTACAAAAATTGAATTTGTATTGAGGATGGACATTTGAAGGTGTCTGAAACGTCTAATTAATTAATTAAAAAATGAAAAAAAAGGACACAAAAAATATAGTTCAATTAATTTGTTCCATATTCATGATTTAGAATAAATAAATAAATCTATAGAAATAAATTATAAAAATTAAAAAAAATATTTACCTTCTAGTATTACTTAAATAGAATGACGGATTGAAATAAAAAAGTTGATAAGAAATAATAATTAAAATTTTTGAAAATTATCAAAAAAAATGTACATTGAAAAGAAATTCTAATTGAAATTGAAATAAAGTTTTATTATTTAATTTTTTAATATTTATAAGGAAATAAAAATTATTATGATTTAAGGTTATATGAAAAGCAAAAATTTTACTTACAAAATATGTTTCATTAAATATTTAAAATTAAAATCAGTTAACGATCATCTTATTTTTGAATTTGTATTAATTCTAGAGAAAATATTTATTAGTTGTTTAATAGTTTTACAATCGTTCAATGGATTTATTTGATAAAATGGCGGTGGTTGAGGGGCGTTGAGGGACGCCATGAATCCATATACGAGTAGCAATATGGATATTTCCATTATATTTATTGTCTTAACTAAATAAATATCTTATTTATTTGATTATTTTATTTATTTAAAATCTTAATAACTTAATATTATTGCTTTATTTATATTTTAGACCAGGGAAGAATCAAAGCTTATATGATTGGGAAAAAATAAATTATCTTCAATGATTTGATTTGTTGCCAATATACTTTTGATAGGGTCGGATCTTCCTTATATAGGAAACTAGAGGATGTTGATTGATTTGACTATTTTTAAAACATTTTATTCTGAATATTCTCTTTAGTCTTTGCCCTCGTAAATAATTATATTTTTAATTTATCTTTTACAAATACTAATACTTTAATTAATTTTGATTATTTATTTATAAATTTAGAAAATGTTTTGGCTTTGTTGCGGTAAAATTGAATTTCTTTCTGGCAAAGATTATCAAATAAAGAAATTTAACTAAATAAACTATATTATTTTTTGTATTAAATATTTATTGATTATCATTTTGCTTTTTAATAACTTGGCAAGTAAAATTATATATACTAGACTTGATTTCATAGTTAATTTAATTTAGATAGGTATAATTACATATTGGTTTTTTTAATATATTTGAATTTAGAATAACTGTTTTCAATCTTGAGAATACCAGTGGCGCACCGAGGGGGTTGTGAATATAAAAAAGTCGGGCTTCGCAGCTGGTATATATATATATTTAGGGTGGTCTTTATTTCAATGATTTTTGAAATTTGTCTTATTCGCCGCCTAGATACTTTCAAAATATACGAGAAAAAAAATTCCTGTAAAATTTGAGCTTTTGATTTTAACATTAACACGTGTTCCAAAGATTTGAAAGTTTTAAATGGAAAAATACATTTAATTTTTTAACCAGTTACTTTTTTTCATAACTCGTATAAAAATTGATGAAATAATTTGAAATTTGGCACATTTTCTGCTTATAATTATGTATAGCAGAAATAGATAATAAAGATTTATTATTATTATTATTATTATACTGCTAGAAAAAACCAATGGAAAATTCAAATTTTCATATTAATTATTCCATCATTATATATCAATAGAAAAAATTTTGATATATTTATATTTATTGATCTGATTTATAGGTATGATTAGGGATCGCAATACCGTTACAACGTATACTAGGGCATTAGACCCTTACATAATTAAATAAATATAAATAATCATATTATCTACATTAATTTGACATTCTAATAGCTTAGGAATGTGTGGGGTACGCGTACATGGTGGTAAATAATTAAAGAATAACAAATATTAATTTTTCCACACTTCACCATTAATTCTAATCCCGTAAAGTTGAAAAATTGAACACCATTCCATTCTTTCTCAAGAGGAGCTAATTGACGTTAGACAAAATACAACATTACTAATCGAATTTGAACAAAAATCTCTTCAGGATTGATGGGTGGATGGGACTGAAATCCGTGTAATCCAGAAATCGATGCACTCTTAGCGTTTGATTCTATTTACCTGTATGAAGTAGCATTTTCTGTGAAGAGAGTATTAAAAGCAAATTCAGAAATAAAATAAACTTAGAACTAGACCTTCAGAAACCATCAAATCAGAATTTTCAGATTTTGTTTAACAAATGCAGTCCCATTGTTCACATTAAAATTTAATGACTACAATGAGACAGCATCTGTTAATGATTAAGTAAAATTACATGATGACCAGGGTTGTAGTGGGGCCGGGACGGAATGGAATGGCGTTTCGGCACTTTTTTCCAAACCGTGAAATCTCCCGAGAATAACAATAAAAAAAAAAACAAAAAGGAAAATATTAAAAACAAAAAATATTAGCTAATTTGAAAAAATTCACGAAAAATATTGTGTGCGGGAAGGAAGTAAAAATTCAACTTTCTGGCATTTCTTTTTTTAGCACTACATCCCTGATGATGAAATAGGGTTTATCTCCTCTAGACCAGCGTTTCTCAACCTTTTTTGGCCCGCGGACCAGTAAAATTTTAAAAAAAATTCGTGGGCCAGTGATATTTTTTTAACAACAAAATTTTACTAGGTATAAAGAACTACTACATAAGTTAATTGTAACATTTTTATTATAAGTTATTATTATTATTATTATTTATTTGTTTTATAATTTTTTTTCGCGGATAAAAAAAATTGTCCGCGGACTAGTAATTTCTCCGCGGACCGCTCGTGGTCCGCCGGGCCAGCGGTTGAGAATAGCTGCTCTAGACAATACTTATTAATTCGTACATATCTATTTTTCTATAAAATATAACATTTTTTCAAGAATAGTTTTCTCTTTTTTAGTTCTTACAAAATTATTGTATCAAGTTGCTTTAAAAAAATAAGGTGGGCACTATAAGACATCCAAATTTCATACAAACCCGACTCTTGGCCCTCTCAGGTCTTCGTTCTTGATGATACTCCTTACTCTTATTTCCTTTATGTCTTCTAATCTTTCTCTACTTTTTTTTTCGACTCTAAAATTTGAGTAATAATAAACTCTTTTGCCAACTTTATAAAATATTGTAACTTTTTTTTTTGGCTTTAGAGAACTATGCCCTTACAGCCACGCAATTAATGATTCTATAATTTAAAGTGAAAAATGATGGTAAAATTGAAGAAAGAAAAAACTGTTAAATATGTATCTAATTTATAACTCAATTTTGCAGCTGATGAAAAAAAAGGCTACTTTATGTAAAATTTCTTCCTCTTCTAAAGCCAGCAGATTCGTAATATTAAAAGGCGCAGTCAAGCCAGAGGCAAATAAATAATTTAATAACTTGTTCGATTCTCTTTTAAATTTAGTACAATTAAAAATTAGATGGTTGGCAGATCCTTCATCTAGGTTGCAGTAAATGCACATCGGGCTGTCAAAAATGCCTATTTTGAATAGACGTGCTGCAAAGCGTCCATGGTTAAACATTAGTCTAACTAATGTAGTATAGGCATTTCGGCCCAGATGCACATCATCAAAAATATTGTAACTAAATTGTCGTATAAACACTAGGTGGATGGGACCTAAGGTCCTATGTTTGTATACATTGTGAATAAATAAATAAATAAAACAATGAATTAAAACACTATCCATATCACATAAATCAGAGTTTTTAAAAACATTTCTTTCTTTGTGGAGACGTCTCCCTCTTCCCCTCACCCCTTTCCCTATTCACCCCTCGTTATTCCCTCAAAACTATCCTCATTTTTCCTGGTAACAGTAATGAGTAGTGACACTTATGACAATAAATTTATAGAGAGAACGTATTTTTTTCCATTTATGTTAGTAATATCTTTGTGAATTGGGATTTCAAAAGCTCCTCCCTACGACACATGCGCACGCACTTTCCCTCCTTTTTTTTAGTTCCTTCTGTTGCATATGAACAGTAGGATGGTCCTTATTTTGGGGATTTTCGAATTTTTACGCTGACTAATGCTCATATAGTTAAAAGAAAAATATCCCCCAAGTTGCAAGTCTCTATCTCAATTTTAACCTGTGCCGCACAGTGATGAAAGTTTCCCTTCTAAATAACATACTTTCCCTTGAATATCTCGAAAAAAAATTACTTTTTGAATTCTCACTTAAAAGGGACATTGATACAAAGGGAGGACCCTTATCAACTTGCTTGAGAATTTCTAGGGAAAATAAAATATTAATTTTCAAAAAAGCTAAGCTCATTTTAAATAGTATATTTTTAAATAGAGTTAAAAGTCTATATTTTCGATAGAATATCTTGAAAAAAAATTACTTTGTGAACCCTCTTTTCGAAAAGTAGTTGATAGATACAAGGGACCCTTTCAACTTGATTGAGAATTTCTAGGGAAATTAAAATATTAATTTTCAAAAAACTAAACTCATTTTTAATAGTATATTTTATAAAGAGTTTAAAATATATACTTGTCATACTAATAAATTAAAAAGAATTTAAAAATTTTTTTAAAATTTAAAAAATATAAAATTCTAGGTTTCACAAAAATAAAAGACAAGGTGCTTATTATCATGACTCTATATTATATTTCGGTGTACGAGCCCATCTTCAGGAATTCAAAAAGAAAACTTTTCTCTTTGAACTATAGAGTTATGATAATAAGCATCTCGTCTTTTATTTTTGTGAAACCTACCTAGAATTTTATATATTTTTAAATTTTCTTTACTTTATTCAAATATATTTAATCAAGAACCTACACCATTCTCCCTTAACAAAATTGTCACACTAATACCACCCAGGGGCACACATGTAGCCCAAACAAAGATTTTATATCAAACAAAAACATGTGTCACTGCAACGACTGTAACAAATAAACTGACGTGTGTATATAAGATATTAGCAAGCAACACAATTTTGTGCTTACATATGTCGAAAAATAACAGAAGTTTCGAGCAATGCTGGGGTACAGCTGTACCTCGGGTAGTGTTCCAGGCTTAAATATCTATATAATAAAAATGAATTTCTGTTTCTTTGTAAGCGCAGATCTCTCAAATGCCTGGACCGATTTGGCTAATTTTTTAAATGTTCGTAATAGTCCAATTCAGGTTAATACCTAAAAAAAATTAGAAAAGTTGCCCGGAAAATTAGAAAATTCAGGAAAAACTAAAAAAAATCAGGTTAGCCAACATAGCTTGCCAGACAATAAAAGACTAAACGAGCAAAAAAAACAAGTGTTGGCGGCCCTGTTTGTATAAAAAATAAACTGCAACGGATCGTTGCTAAACTTTATCCAAATTCATTTGAAATATTAATGCAGAGTTGAAATATTATTAAAGAAATTTTTAATTGCGCTCATCTTCAACAGGGATGTAATGGCCAGTCCACTGGTTTCCACGACCTAAGGCCCTTTCAGCCGACAAACGAACCCTTGCAAAGGTATTTCATTCTTTTCAGCAAACAAGGACCATTGTCTGAAACTGGAGTAAGTGAGTCGTGAATAAGGTGGAATCCCCCTACGTGTCTGTTTCAATTCCACCCATAATTGATAATATTTGTCACATGATCTATTCTCCCACTACCCTTATGAGATGATGTCTACGAGAGCTCTAGCTACACTTGCAATCTGACCATCAAACGAGCTACACTAGCTAGCGACACTTCCAAGCAGACACACGAACAGATTCAACGATACACGATAGATTCAACCCCTTTACTCTCTTAAACGAATAACGATAATACTATTACGTCTTTATAATTAACGCCCTTCGAATGAAAGTTGTCATTCACCTGTATATAGAATATTATACTTGTTAATAAATATTTTATCTTAAGTGAAACTTTTATTTGATAAATCTCCTACCCTAGACACAAAACGCAACAAGCTACACGGAACCCACACGCAGGGATCAGTGAAGAGTTCAGTTCCCACATTAATATGTTTATTTCTTTGTTATTAATCAGATACCACTTGCAATTTGCAGTTCATGTTGACTTTAATTCAAAAATAATGATCGATTCTCATTTAACAGTCGAGGAATAACCATTCTACATTCGATTTTTGGCGTTTCGGTTTTTATTCGTAGCCATTGGTGAAGACATGGAGGAATCGCCTTAAAATCAAAAATAGCAATCGATTCTCATCTAATACTTGAGGAATAATAATTCTACATTAGATTTTTGACCCTTCGATTATTATTGGTAAACATTGCTGAAGACATGGAGGAATCGACTTAAAATCACAAATAACGATCGATTCTTATCTAATACTAGAGGAATAATTTTATTGCATTCCATTTTTGATGTTTTGACTATTAATGGTAAGCTCTACTGAAAACGAGGAAGAATCGACTTAAAATCAATAAGACTAAATTCTTTTATGATAAACAACTCAATCTTGAGAATAGGAGAATTTTTTATAAATAGATTGTATTGTTATACTTTTGTTGAAGTTAAATAGAATCTCAAATTATATCTATTTAAGACTTTATAATAAAACAATTATATTTATTCTCTGTAACTAATAAAACATCAATAAAGCAGCCACGTGGGGGTCCATGGAGAAGTCCCCGGGCCGAAGACGGGCCTTGAAGCTAGTATTAAATATAAGAGAAGGGCTAGATGTATAGTAAAGTCATGAGCATGGCCACATCAGCTTATTTTTTTTTTTTTGATAATTAAATTGTAATTCCTCATTTCAGTTATTGGTTTCGTATACTGATACTTTTATAATATAGTTTTTCAATAAGGCCATATTGAATAATTTGTGTATTTTTCTTTTGGTTGAAGGTGGGAGGTTCGATTCTGAGGACTGAGAGTTATCTCTTCAGGCCCTCCATTAAACTATGGTATGCATACATAATGGATATTTATTAATTTTCTTAATTAAGAATTAATTAAAACAGCATTTTTCCTCTTTCTTTCTCAAAATAATTAGAATAATACTTAAAGACACGGTAACGAAAGTTTTCTGTCTATGATTTTTTTTTTTTTTTTTTTTAATGCAATCGAATGCAAGAAGGGGTGCACCAGTAAAGGTGTAGCCCCTATGGATCTCGAAAGACCCTTGCATTACCGAAGAGAAGGGAAAGTTGATTAAGTGAGAGGAGTAGACGTAGGTGTCTATGCACCCTGGTTTTGAAGGTTTGAAGATCATAGGTGCTGGGAAAAATAGAGGCTGGGAGAGAGTTCCAGTTCCTTGAAGTCATGGGGATATATGTATTCGCGAATGAAGTGGTCCGGCACTTTTCCAATTTGACCGCAAAAGAGTGTTGGGAGTCGGCAAAACGTGTGCTGCGTGCAAAGTATGCTTTGGGGGGAAATTATTGATTTTATCTCATCAGAGCACCTGCCGTGATAGTATCTATAGAAAAGGGAAAGGGCAGAGACATCTCTTCGATGAGCCAGCGAGTCGAGGGAGTCGGTGAGGGTAGAATCGTCAATTAGCCTGACGGCTCGTTTCTGAATTGCATCCAGGGTAGCAAGAGAATATTTTGAGGCTCCTCTCCACAGATGAGAGCCGTATTCGAGACAGAGGGCGGATTTGGGCCTTGTAGATGGTGAGAAGTTGTGGGGGTTTGTAAAATCGCTTGGACCTGAATAAGAAGCCAATCTTCCTTGCTGCAGATTTCGCCACAGAGGAGATGTGTTCATTCCAAGACAGGTCAGATGCGACAGAGACGCCCAACATGGATAGGCTGTCACACATTTTCAGGGTATTCGAATCGAAGTGAATATCAGGGAAATCTCTATTTTCGCGCCTAGAAATTAGACAACATTGAGTCTTATTTGAATTAAAGTTAACTAAATTTTGAGAGCCCCATTTATTCAGTTTGTCTAGGTCGAGAGTAATTGAGGAGGCAATATTGATTCGATTATTCGGGAGAGAGGGTTTGCCGTGTAGAATGATTAATTTGAGGGAGATGTATGTAGTAATTAACTCATTCAAATAATTTAACAGTATTGTATTTAGAAATAAATTACCTATTCCATTTTGGTTTCAAATTTTTATTTAAATCGATTTCGTTCAGAATTTATGTTCGAAGATTATGTTTTAATTAAAATTAAAGAAAAGCTTTCGACACTTATAAATTTTAGCAAATTGTGATCGAAACGTTTTGTATTTTATTAATTTTTTTGATTGGCTAATTGTTTTACCATAATGGCCTAATTTACCTACTCTTTTCTTTTCTTAAATGAAAAGTAATTGGTAATTATTTTATTATTTAAAGGAAGTATATTTTAATATTTTTTTTTAAATTCAGATAAAAAGGACGATATCCATTTGTAGGCAAGATTAACTAAAATTAAAATATAAATTAAAAGCAGTATATGTTGAAAAATTTGTGGGCAGCAATGCCCTGATTTGATTTGATTTTGGTTAAAACTTTATTTTGCTTGAAAATTTAAATTAATTTAAATTAAATATATAATTGTTCATTCTCATGTTATTTGTATCAACTTAATTTATTACATTATTTCGAATGTGTTTGTTTTTAATTTGTCGACGTTTCGATTATTTTAATAGAATTCATGCAAGGGCTCGTTGAATGAAATGAAAACAATGTGTGGGATGGTCTACAAATTTCATTCTACCCCTGATTTAGGCTTTCGAATTTCTCCATATCAATATCCGGGCCTAATCTTTACACATCTTTACTTTTAAAGGTCGCCTGGATCTAAAATTGTTTTTTTTAATCTCTCTCTCTCTCTCTCTGTCTGTGTGTGTGTGTGTGTGTTATCAATATTTTAGTTAGATTCTAAAAATCAATAAATATGAAATCTTCATTACGAGGTTTTGAATAATTACCAAGATAATATAAGGTCACTTGCTTTAATTTTAAAATTTGTTTTATTTCAAAAGTTTTAGTAAAGAAAGCTTAGTTAGCTGTTCGCTTGGCAGCTAAATAAGGTTTTCATAGGGTTAATGTGCTATTAATAAGGTTAAAGATGTTTGAAGTATTTTGATGGTAAGAAATACTTACGGTTTATTATTTTAATCTGCTTCGAGGTGGTGTAATTCAGTGGAAATCTCTTTATCATAATTTGCTATGATTCTTTTTTACTAATTTGAACCTTGATATTTTACACTACTTTAGAATTATATGTATAGGGTGACCACGAGAAACATTTACGTTTTAGAAATAAAAAAACAATATTAATTTTTCAAGATACTATTTATTTAACTTGAGTTACATAGTTGTGGTTATACGCCATTTACTTTACGTAGAGAAAATGATGTCAGGAAGGTGACGTCCTTCTTCACTGAGGCAATTTTCTATTCTGTCCAGGAAGCTCCTCCACACTCGTTCCAGTGTATCCTCAGTGATCAACGCCACCTCAGTACGTATCGCCGCTTTCAAGTCATCTAAAGTACGGGGTTTATGTCGATAAACTTGCTCTTTCAAATGTCCCCACAAATAAAAATCACACATGTTAAGGTCCGGAGATTGAGGAGGCCAGTGCACATCTCCAAATCTTGAAATCAGGTGGCCTGTCAGGACCTGTGGAGGAGCTTCCTGGACAGAATAGAAAATTTCCTCAGGGAAGAAGGTTGTCACCTTCCTGACATCATTTTCTCTACGTAAAGTAAATGGCGTATAACCACAACTATGTAACTTGAGTTAAATAAATAGTATCTTGAAAAATTAATATTGTTTTTTTATTTCTAAAACGTAAATGTTTCTCGTGGTCACCCTGTATATATGAAATAAAACATAAAATAATAAAACAAAAGAATAAATAAAAAAATAATTAATTATAATGAAGGGGTTGAATTGATATAGGGAAAGGTAGGTGAGGAATTTAAATACTAAGGGGAATGAATGAATTTTTTAGGTATAAATCTGCAAGAATGATAGAACCAAATTAAATATATATATATATATATATATATATATATATATATATATATATATATATATATATATATATATATATATAACAATTTATTAACGAGGAAGAAAAAAATCAATATAAAATAAATGAATGTAACAAAGGGAAATATTTCAACAGCAATCAGAATTTACTTTTGGATTAATACTATAAGTATTTAATATTCGCAGAGAGCGCAAAATCAAATGAGAATCAGGTAAGAAAAATGGACTTTGCAAATAATTACGTCTTCGAAGTCGTCGACTGGATGTCTTCTAGACAGCCACAAGTAGATGTCGACTTCAATAAGGCGTTATCGAGCTGGTTCGGTTTTACTTCCACTTCGATCCCGGGTTCCGTATTCCTCGTGCGTCTCGTTCTTTCTGGCTCTCACTCGATAATGAAGAAAGTGAAGGAGCGCTCGAATTATATTCCAAAGGTTCCGCCGAGATAATTATGCAGTTACATATATATATTGTATAAGAGAGGTAGAAAATAGATGGGATCGATATTGAAAATTGAATGTGGATTGAAGAGTATTAGAATATAATTTTTGTATATGGATTTTAATAGAATTCTAAATGGATTTTATATGGAAAATATATGGAAGATATATGGAAGTTATATGGAATGGAAGATATATGGAAGATATCTGGAAGGTATAAGGAATGGAAAATATATGGGAGATATCTGGAAGATATATAAGGAAGATATATGGAAGACATATGGAAAATATCTGGAAGATATATGGAGTGGAAGATATGTGGAAGATATAAGGAATGGAAGATATATTGGAGATGCCTGGAAGATACGTGGAAGACACGTGGAAGATATGTGGAAGACACACAGAAGATGTTTGGAAGATATGTGGAAGATATCTGGGAGATATATGGGATAGGAGATATATGGAATGGAAGATATATGGGATGGAAGATATATGGAATGGGAGATATATGGAAGATATCTGGAAGACATATGAGATGGGAGATATATGGAAGATATCTGGAAGATATATGGAAGATATCTGGAAGATATATGGAATGGAAGATATATGGAAGATGGCAAGACATATGGAAAATATGTTGAAAATATATGGAAGATATCTGGAAGATATATGGGTAATATCTGGAAGATGTGTGGAAGATATATTATATGGATGATATATGGATGGAAGATATATTATATGGAAGATATATGGATGGAAGATATAGGATTTTTATTTCTATTATTTCAAAACTTTTTACTAAAGAAAGCTTAGTTAGCTTGGCAGCTAAATAAGGTTTGGAATTGAAAAGGTTTTATTTTTCCGAGAGTAGCAGTTGAATCATAAAGAGAAACAAAGAAGGTTTTTATTTCTTTTATTTCAAAACTTTTTACTAAAGAAAGCTTAGTTATTATGTTTGCTGGCTTGTCGACTGACTAACAACAAAAAAATTTCAATATCCACGCAATACTGACCCCGTGAAAAATAGAAATGTATTTGTTTGGCACCGACTTCAAAAAGTGATTTCATGTAAAAATTTCGTCGTTTAGTTGTAACTAAATTGGATAATTATTTTATACCTTTTAGTGCATTTTATTTTATTTTTGAGTTGTATTATTTTATTTGTTGCATTTAATTTTTTTGAAGTCGGATTTTTTTTTAATATATAATCGATGTCATATTGTGAGAAAATTGTGGGTGATAATTATTTTTAGAAAAAAATAATACCGACTTCAAAAAAATTAAATGCAACAAATAAAATAATAAAACTCAAAAATAAAATAAAATCCACTAAAAGGTATAAAATAATTATCTAATTTAGTTACAACTAAACGACGAAATATTTACATGAAATCACTTTTTGAAGTCGGTGCCAAACATATCCATTTAATGAATCAAACTCGACGGATTTTACTTAGTACGATTGGCGGGTACGCTCGCTTATATAGTTTGTTTAGCACCGACTTCAAAAAGTGATTTCATGTTAATATTTCGTCGTTTAGTTGTAACTAAATTAGATATTTATTTTATACATTTTAGTGTATTTTATTTTATTTTGAGTTTTATTATTTTATTTGTTGCATTTAATTTTTTTGAAGTCGGTTTTATTTTTTTCTAAAAATAATTTTTATTTTCTCTTTTTTTAGTGATGATATTAATAGTGACTTAATATAATACTTTGCATGCATCTCATAAGAGAAAGGGTCGGGCGAATGAATCAGAAAATGATAATAAAATTCAATTCATAAATATAGAAATTCTCTATAAACGTTTGCGGGTTTTAAATAGATGTTTTCAGATTTATTTTTTTATAAAAGATTTTATTTATTATAATTTCGATTATTTGCTCATAAGAATTGGATATTTACGTTAATTCGTCATTGATCATATCATCAGAACTTGACCAAATTAATATGGAACCACCCCTAAAGTACCCTCTTTCCAATATAAAAAGAATCATCGAAATCGGTTCATAACCAAAGAAGTTATTCCTAAACATACATAGCAAAAAAGGTTCAATACCAATGAAAAAAAACGGGATCAATCGGAAATTAGACTGAACCCAATGCAAAAAAAAATCATCAAAATCGGTTAACAATTGGCGAAGATATCAGGTAACATAGACAACAAAAAAATCAGTCGAATTGAGAACCTCCTCCTTTTTTGAAGTCGGTTAAAAAAACTGATACCAAATAGGGTTTAAAAAGTTTTTCCAAACATTTTTTGTTGTTGGCCTGTGTATTTTGTCTTTTAAATCTTCAACTTGTCTTCTTCCACCCCTCTCTTTTTCTCCTCTCCCAATATTTCAAAACGTTTCCATTATTTTTAGTTATTTATTTTCAATAGATAATCCTATACCGATATCCGGGATTTATTTTATTTTTTATTTCTAATTTCATTTTATTTTTATCTGTTATGCTCTGATGTTGCTTTGGATTAACTATCCATCATGAAAATAATTTTTAGCCACGCGCAAGGGAATAAGATTTATTTTCGTTTATCTTTTTCACACTTTAATAGAGAGATTTCATCCCGTTATTTTTTTTATTTTCTCAAATAGCTAAGTGTCACGTTTTATAGGCGCGTGTTTCCTCTTTTGTCAGTCAATATTTTAAACATTGTTTTTGTTTGAACAAGCTCATCATCAAATTCAATTCAAGAGCTCTTTTGCGTTTGATATCTTATAGTTTTGTCAAGAGACAATATTTTTTTAGCATCGAGACAAAATATCTTAATATTATATTTTTAACTTTATAATGCGTAAAATTTATTATTAAATATTTATGTTAAATCGAAGGTTTATTTTTAATTTAACTATAGGTATATAACTAAAATTCAACATTTCAATATTCATAATAAATACATATAAAAGTTCAATTAAAAATTTCTCAAGACTTTCTTGGGGAGAGTAGAAGAGATGTTCATTTTTAACAGTAAATCAAGTGTCGGTTTTCTTAGTGTAATTAAACACGCACACACCCATATGTATATATATATATATATATAAAAATGTACTGTTACGCTTAAGTGATACATTGAAGGATCTCCGAAAGTTCTTCACCGATTTCTTTGAAATTTTCACACAAAATTCCATTCAAGTACACGAGTGTTTTTATATATAGTGTTTTTATAGATATCACACTTGTGGCATGTAAAAAAAAATTTGAAGAAACAACGCCAGCGCCTCTCTGTAGGTAAAAGTAAACGAACAAGATGGCCGATAAAAGCTTTTTGAAAATCTTTCAACTCTCAATATTATTTTTGGTTAAGGGAACAATTTTGACAAGTAATATATAATTCATTTACTGTTTTAATACATATTCTATAATTATTTGCATTTTCAATTTATTTTCAAAACTATTATTATTTTTTAAATATATTTAAATTTTTGATCAAATCAATATAAATATAATATATAAATAATATAATATATAAATTTAAACCATAAAACGAGACGCTCCCCGCCATGGGCTAGCTGACTCAGGGCCGAAGGCCGGGCGTCAGCTAGTATATTATATATATGTTGCAGTAAAAACCCGTTTTTAGTAATAACGGGTTCTTACTAGTTAAATCGCGTTTCACTGAACCCAAAGGTATTTGTGGCCACTAGAGTTCACTGATGCTGGTTGAGTTTGGTTCAAAGGTCTAGAATCTTCATTTTCACCTTCCGCCTCATTTTGGGTATTTATTTTCAAAAATTTTTAAACGAAAATGTAAAAAATTAGAAAACAAAGTTGTAGAGTAATTTTTTACATTTTCGTTTAAAATTTTTTGAAAATAAACACCCAAAATGAGGAGCAAGATCACAAATGAAGATTCTAGAACTTTGAAAGAAACTCAACCAACATCTGTAAATTCTAGTTGCCACAAAGTTATTCACTGAAACACGTTTTAACTATTAAGAACCCGTTCTTACTAAAAAACGGGTTTTTACTGTCAACATATACATTTATTATATATTAAATTGATTCACAATTTCTAAAATATTTTGGAAAATTTTTGGGGATGTCATTTTCTATCTCTTACAGATCTATGGATGATCAAAATTTTATTAAGAAATATATACATGGGCGTACCCAGCTTTTTATCTAAGTGGGGGGGGGGGGGGGGGGGTGAAAACAGGGTGGAAATTCAAACACAATTTTCAAATTCCCAGTTATTTTCCGGTTTTCCCGGCCAAAAACTCCAATTTCTCCCGGTTGACAGTAGCCTATTAACAATTATTTGTAAAAGGTACGAGCAAAAAAGAAAGGTCAGTCCATGGATCTAATATCAGTACTGTAGTGGAGGGTATACGGCAGATTACGGCATGTCTGATTACTCCTGATCAATTTCTGTTACTCGGTAAGGAAGGCTACTCTTTATTTTATTTATTTATTTATTTTTTTTGTTCATTTTGTTGAAAAGTGTTTGAAACGGAGAGAAAAATAATTTACAACCATGATTTTTTCTGTCTATGTGCCTGAATCCAGATAACTTTTAAAAACGAAAGTTTCCTCTTGTGATTTATAGGCTTTCTAGCTTTACAACTTCTGGTTCAAAAATTCAGAAAACAATATATTTTGAATGAATTTATTCAGATTTTTAGGCAATGTTTTTTTACTTTATCCAATGCAAAGCATGGGTAAAGTATTGTAATCGCTCTCGGGGCAAGCGTGGCTTCAAAGGGTCCTCAGGTAAAGACTACGGAACCCATGGACTCAATTAAAGTCACAAATTGTAGTATTCAATTAGGTTGAATTTTAGCACGTGACGGTTTTGCCAAAAATTACATGGGGTCTCGTCGAGAGGCCAAAAAGTGCGATTTTTTCATTTAGTGCGTGCGGATGGATGTATGTATGTATGGATGGATGGATGGATGGATGGATGGTATGTTATCGCTTTTTTGGCCCACGATTTTTTCCACACCGTTGCACCGATTGAAATGAAATTGAAAACCTACCATTAGTTTAACAAAATGAAGCGCTGATTAGTTTTTGGTACATATCGGCCCACAAACATTAGTACTTTATTTCAGTACTTTTTAGTTTTTTCTAAATATCTTGAAAATGACTTAACCAATTTTGATGAAATTTAATATCCTAATTAAGTACCTTGGGGACCACAAAAAAGGTTAAATAAAGTTTTTAGTAAAATTATATTTTAAAGTACTTTACTCTAGAGTAAGATGGTACTTTTTAATTTTTTAAATTCTTTAAAATTTATTCATTTGAAAGTTTTAATATAGCTCATTTAGCCTTGCTTAAGTAAGAATGGATAGGTTTCTCTTCTGTGAAATGCTAAAAATTTGGGAGGAATTTTTATGAGTAACCATAGCAACTGCGTTGTTTTCTTATCCGTTACCTTTGCTGAAGACAGAGAAATCGATTTTAAACCAAAAATAGCGATTGATTCTCATCTAGTACTTGAGGAATAATCATTCTATATTGGATTTTTGACGTTTCGGTTTTTATTAGTAACCATTGCTGAAGACATAGAGAAATCGACTTTAAACCAAAAATAGCGATTGATTCTCATCTAGTACTTGAGGAATAATCATTCTATATTGGATTTTTGACGTTTCGGTTTTTTATTAGTAACCATTGCTGAAGACATAGAGAAATCGGCTTTAAACCAAAAATAGCGATTGATTCTCATCTAGTACTTGAGGAATAATCATTCTATATTGGATTTTTGACGTTTCGGTTTTTATTAGTAACCATTGCTGAAGACATAGAGAAATCGACTTTAAACCAAAAATAGCGATTGATTCTCATCTCAAGCTTGAGTTGTTTGCCATAAAATAATTTAGTCTTTTTGATTTTAAGTCGATTCTTCCACATTTTCAGTAGAGGTTTCCATTAATAGTCAAAACATCAAAAATGGAATGCAATAAGGTTATTCCTCTAGTATTAGATAAGAATCGATGGTTATTTTTGATTTTAAGTCGATTCCTCCATGTCTTCAGCAATGGTTACAATAATAACAGAAATGTCAAAAATACAATGTAGAATGGTTATTCCTCGACTATTAAATGATAATTATTTTTGAATTAATGTCAATATGAACTACAAATTGCAAGTGATATCTGATTAATAATAAAGGAACAAACATATTAATATTTCAAATGAATTTGGATAAAGTTTAGCAGTTTTTTTCATTTAGTGCATGCGGATGGATGATGTATGTATGGATGTATCTTATCGCTTTGTTTGGCGCACGATTTTTTCCACACTGTTGCCCCGATTGAAATGAAATTGAAAACCTAACATTAGTTTAACAAAATGAAGCGCTGATTAGTTTTTGGTAGATATCGGCCCACAAACATTAGTACTTTATTTCAGTACTTTTTTAGTTTTTTCTAAATATCTTGAAAATGACTTAACCAATTTTGATGAAATATCATATCCTAATTAAGTACCTTAGGGACCACATAAAAGGTTAAATAAAGTTTTTAGTAAAATTATATTTTAAAGTACTTTACTCTAGAGTAAGATAGTACTTATTTGTAATTCTTTAAAATTTATTCATTTGATCGTTTTAATATAGCTTATTTAACCTTGCTTAAGTAAGTATGGATAGGCTTCTCTCTGTGAAATGCTAAAAATTTGGGAGGAAATTTTATAAGTAACCAACTGCGTTGTTTTCTTATCAGTTACCTTTGCTGAAGACATAGAGGAATCGAGTTAAAACCAAAAATAGCGATTGATTCTTATCTAGTACTTGAGGAATAATCATTCTATATTGGATTTTTGACGTTTCGGTTTTTTAGTAACCATTGCTGAAGACATGGAGAAATCGAATTAAAATAAAAAATAGCGATTGATTCTCAACTAGTACTTGAGGAATAACCATTCTATATTGGATTTTTGACGTTTCGGTTTTTATTAGTAACTATTGCTGAAGACATAGAGGATTCGACTTAAAATCAAAAATAGCGATTGATTTTCATCTAGTACTTGAGGAATAACCATTCTATATTGGATTTTTGACGTTTCGGTTTTTATTGGTAACCATTGCTGAAGACATGGAGGAATCGACTTAAAATCAAAAATAGCGATTGATTCTCATCTATTACTTGGGGAATAATAATTCTACATTAGATTTTTGACGTTTCGATTATTATTGGTAACCATTGCTGAAGACATGGAGAAATCGGCTTAAAATCAAAAACAACGATCGATTCTTATCTACTAGTAGAGGAATAACCTTATTGCATTCCATTTTTAAGGTTTTGACTATTAATTGGCAACCTCTACTGAAAACGTGGAAAAATCGACTTTAAACCAAAAATAGCGATTGATTCTCATCTAGTACTTGAGGAATAATCATTCTATATTGGATTTTTGACGTTTCGGTTTTTATTAGTAACCATTGCTGAAGACATGGAGGAATCGACTTAAAATAAAAATAGCGATTGATTCTCATCTAATACTTGAGAAATATCCATTCTATATTGGATTTTTGACGTTTCGGTTTTTATTAGTAACCATTCCTGAAGACATAGAAAATCAACTTTAAACCAAAAATAGCGATTGATTCTCATCTAGTACTTGAGGAATAATCATTCTATATTGGATTTTTGACGTTTCGGTTTTATTGGTAACCATTGCTGAAGACATAGAGGAATCGACTTAAAATCAAAAATAGCGATTGATTCTCATCTAATACTTGAGGAATAACAATTCTACATTAGGTTTTTGACGTTTCGATTATTATTGGTAACCATTGCTGAAGACATGGAGGAATCGACTTAAAATCAAAAATAACGATCGATTCTTATCTAATACTAGAGGAATAACCTTATTGAATTCCATTTTTGATGTTTTGACTATTAATGGAAACCTCGACTGAAAATGTAGAAGAATCGACTTAAAATCAAAAAGACTAAATTCTTTTTTGGTAAAGCAACTCAAGCTTGAGTTGTTTGTCAAAAATTTGGTTGAGTTTGCTCAAATGGCCTAGATTTTTAGCCCCCCCCCTAAATTTTGGGTCGATATGCACCAAAATCTAATCAGCCAGCTCTTAATCTCAATGAACCAAAACTACGTGTGAAATTTGGTTTCGATATTCCCACTAGTTTTTGAGCTAGCTCGTCCACAAAATTTGGTAACGCACAGACTAACTAACTAATTAACAGACATTTTGACAAAACAATTATTATCTCGAAAAATAAAATTTTTTCGATGTTCTCACTTATTAGGGCTTTTTTGTAGAGCGAAATGCCATGGTTTCGCTCAATTTTTTTTAATCGAAATAGTTTCAGCCGTTTTTGAGATATTTCGAAAAAAAGAATGAAAAAAACCCACTTTTTTCATGCACGATTACAATACTTGACCATACCCTGTATGGTAAAGTAAAAATATTTGAAACGTTTATTAGAATACCAGGAGAATTTCTCTTTTCATTATTTTTTGGATAAACGTCATTTTAATAAACCTTACTTAATTGAAGGAGAAAATAAAAGTGTCTTCTGCTGGAATTATAAATTTTTAACTTACCTAATTGTTTTTTAAATAAGATTTGTATTTATTTATATAATGAATATGAATAAAACCAATAGAAAATGTATAATCAAAAGAAATATTAATTGTAAAATTATTTTAAAAAATAAAAAACGAGAACTTATGCTATATGGTAATGTTATTTCTAAAAAATAATATTTTAATTTTACATACCTTTTATATGTTAAAAATATTTCCCAAATTAAAGGATATAATTTCAAAAATTAATTTTTAGATGTAGTCAAGAACAGTGTACTACGTAAATAGATAATACTAGATATTTATTAATCACAAAGAGAAACAAAGAGGTTGTCCTCTGCTTGATGCAAATAAACATACACACATTAATATCAAGATGATATATCTGTATATATATTATTTATTTGTTTGAGACTATAGTTTCGAAGACTTGGTCTTCATCATCAGTCTTTCTTCAATTATAAATGTTTTTCATGGAGTCAATATCATATGGATATTCAAAACTTGGTGTTCCTTCGTCACCATGAAGGCTAGGAACTCAGCCTTCCAGAGCGAAAAAAACACCAAGTTTTGAATATCCCATGACTCCATGAAAAACATTTATATTGAAGAAAGACGACGGTGAACTGAATCTTGAAAACTCTCGGGTCTCAAACAAATAAATAATATGTACTAATGGGTCTCCGTATAAATTACTCAGCATTTAATTAATCATTTCAAGGTTAGAAGAGGCTATCAAGTCCCGCGGCACGCCACTGACCAAAACACAAGACTCCTCCTGTTGTCCCTTGCAGTCATAATCCTGTTTCCTCGAGAATCCCCCTCCGAGGCCCTCTGTAGCTTTTGGAACAACCCGAGTCTCTGAAATGTCAAACTGGTGGCGCAATTCTCCAGAACGCTGTTTTGGGTGACAGATAATCCAGCTGCCTCCTCAAACCTAGTTTTAAACCTCCTGCCTCCGACATATATATACAGATATATGTCTTGATATATATGTGTGTATATTCATACATCAAACAGAGGACAACCTCTTTGTTCTCTTTTGTGAATCAACAACTCTAACTACTCTCCTGGCAAAACAAAAACTTTTCAATTTATTAATCAATCTAGAAACGAAAAGAAGAAATTAAATATTTTTTTTTTTTTTTTTTGACTTTTCTGCCTTTCTAGCCATAAGCCTAATTACGATACTAGTTATATATTTTTAAAAATTTGTCTCTACCCCCGGGGGTCAGATTTTAGCTGGATGCCTCGAGTCGGATTCGAACCCGGGTCCCCTGGTTAGCTCGCTGTCACGCTACCGCCTAGCCTATTTGACCCCCCCCCCAAAAAAAATATTTATTAATAACAGATGTAACAGGTAACAAAAATCAATTCAACTTACAAATTTATATTCGTTATTCGAGGATGCTTTGTCTCATCTAAAAAAATTAAATAAATAAATAAAAATACATACTTATTTGTAATCGAAAAGAAAATTAATTAAACTTACTAATTTAAATAAAAGAAACGTTATTTTATAGGTTTTATAAAGATTAGAAAAACAATGACAAACTTTTGATATTGGTCATAGGATAAATAAAGAGCAGGCAGCAGACACATTCGAAGCAACATTTGAAGAACGGATTCCCAGAATGAAATCGAGGCCATAAAAGCGTAGTATTGCTATCTTCTCAAAGCCTACGTCACTATCTATTTACCAAAATAGTGTTGCTCATGTTGTTGGTTACTTTTCAAGAATGTCATAAAAGTGACACTTTTCATCCATACATCCATCCCCACGCACTTCCAAAAAAAATGGCACTTTTTGGCCTCTCGACGAGATCATAGGTAATTTTTGGCAGAACCGTCACGTGCTAAAATTCAATCTAATTGAATACTTCAATTTGTGACCTTAATTGAGTCCATGGGTTCCGTAGTCTTTACTTGAGGACCCTATGAAGTCGCGCTTGCCGCGCGACCGATTACAATACTTTTCCCATGCTTCGCATTGGATAAAGTAAAAAACAAAATAATTTTCTATTAATCGAGCTTAAGTTATTCTAGAAAAATTAATCTAGCATATTTTAAACTCGTATTAGGAGAAATAGTTTCTTAAAAACTAATTCCAATTAAATAAATCGAAATATTTACATGTTTTCTCTATAATATAGAATAAATAAAACTCTGAGAGAATTTAATTAATGGAAATCACCCCTGTTTATTATTATTATTGTTTAAATTAAATTTATTCAAATATATTTTGATTTTAATTGAAGGATGCAAATTCTATTGACTATAAAATAATAAAACAATTATTTGGTATTAGATAGATAGATTGGTATTTAGAGAAGCGTGTCACTTGTCACAATAATATATGCAAATGTTGTTTGCTTTTCGATAACACTTTTGGTGAATCTCAAAATATTTAAGGTTAGGTTTTACAAATGAAAAACAAAAAAAAAACAAATTCATTTTCATATAATCGAACTTAAGTTAATCTCGAAAAATTAATCTAGCATATTTTAAACACGTATTGGGAGAAATAGTATCTTAAAAACTAATTCCAATTAAAAAATCGAAATATTTAAGGTAACGGCGGCAGTAGTTGACCGTGCTCCAGTAGTTGACCATTTCGACATACAACTTTAATTAATAAGGATCAGATGGAAGGATTCCCTTGAAAAAATCTATGGACACTAGACAGCAGGATCTTTTTTTCAAGGGAATCGCTCCATCTGGATCCTTGTAGTAAAGTTTTATGTCGAAATGGTTTCATGCAATTCCGTTTTCGGCCTTGTATTACCTTGCATGTTTTATATATAATATTCCAATAAAACTCAGAGAGAATTTAATTAATGGAAATCACTCTGTTTATTATTATTATTGTTTTAAATTAAATTCATTCAAATAATTTGGTACAATTAAATGGTATAAATACTATTCACCATAAAATATTAAAAGCAATTATTTGGTATTATCTAAGTAACTTAATCAATCTAATTAAACGTATATAATGGACATGTATTTATAATAAATATTCTAAACCATTAAGCCAAATATCAATTTCTAATTCAAAACATTGCTTACATTTTTTGAAATTCGTAAAAAGTTTAAATTTATTCTTTGATTTTAATATCCATAAATAATAATTAATGTTTTCTTTAGCGTCTCATTAATTAGATTAAATAATAATTATTAATAATTGTTGAAATATCAAACAATAATTATTAATTCTACTTAGTCTAATTCCTCTAATATAAATAGAAAATTGAATATATCGAAACATGAATAAAGGATTGTTCTGTAGAAGAGTGAAGTAATGAGTGAAAATCTAATGGTCTGCTTTAAAATTGGTTAAATAATTAAAAGTGAAAAATGAAAATAGTATGACGTACTATTATAAACCGATTAAGATTATCTCGGAAGATAAGCTAAGAATAGCTTGCCCTAATTGCTCTCGAAGGGTATATAAGAGGAGAAGTGATAGGGACAGAGGTTTATGTGGGAGGGGGGAGATAGGGGCAGAGGTTAATGTGAGGGGGAGATAGGGACAAGGGTATATAAGGGGGCGAGTGATAGGGAAATTGACAGTGTGTCTCGTGCAGTGGTCAGTGAAACATCAAGTGGGAATATTACAATATGGCCTCTCCACCTTCATCAAGCCTCTTAGTTGACTCCACCCTCACTAATAAACAAACCTTTTCACTTCTAAACAAACCTTCATCAAATATATTAATTATATGTATAAGAATATTAAATATAATTTTATTTCTTTGTATTTATTATAGTTTTAGATACAAATCGTGTGTGTGTGTGTTAAAGTGTGTTGGTAGTGAATGTGAATATTTTTTGATTTCAATTAATTCCTAACATCTATATATTTAATTTAAAAATTTATTAGGAATTCAGCTACCTTATTTATTTTTACGAATCTATACAATAATTTAATTTTTGATTAATTATGAAAATTAATTTAGAGATTTCATATATAATTTCATTCCAAGATAAAACATTCCATTTTTGAAATTAATTTAAGATCATAAATAAAATACTAATATCTGGGTAACAGGTAAGGAGTGTACTTTTTTGTTCTTTTAGATAAAGAGAGTACATACCTACTGTCCGAACCCCTAACATCCCTGCCCACGTGAGCTCATGATTCTTTTATCAAGAGAATCATGTCCTATCCCTAATCCTAACCTACTTCGATCCCTATCTTTCCAAATTCTTATTACTCGTAAATCGAAGTGTTTCGCGAGTATATTTTTACTTGTGCGGGAGTGGAATAGTGTGTTCCTATGAGTCAGAGTCTTCAGAGTCGAGGCTCGAGACGTTGGCTGTTAAGGTAACATATCTTTATCTATTCTTAAAATGTAATGGTAAAAAATATTCTAAATTTTTTCAAGTACTTTTTACGAGCAAAAATAAAAATAAAGTTCAATTAAAATAAATAAATATTGCATTAAAAATAATTTTATTTCGAAAATTTCTATAAATTTCTATATTATTTTACTAATAATTTTTTTTCTTTTTTCAGGTAGGTGCTCGCCTTACTTATACCAAACGGCAAGATTAAGTATTTGATTTTCTTATTTTATGGAAAATCAAATTCTTTATTTTTGAGTAACGTGAAGGTGTGTACTTTTTTGTTCTTTTAGATAAAAAAGTACATACCCTACACCTAAAGGAGCCTAGCATCCCTGCCCACGTGAGCTCATGATTCTTTTATCAAGAGAATCATGTCCTATCTATAATACTAACCTACTTCGATCCCTATTTTCCAAATTCTTATTCTCGGAAATCGAAGTGTTTCGCGAGTATATTTTTACTTGTGCGCGAGTGGAATAGTGTGTTCCTATGGGGTCAGAGTCTTCCAGGCCGAGGCTCGAGACGTTGGCTATTAAGGTAACATATCTTTATCATTACATTAAATAAATAAGAAATACTCTAAATTTATTCAAGTACTTTTTTGAGTTAAAAAAATATAAAGTTCAATTCAAATAAGCTAATTATTACATTAAAAATAATTTGATTTTAAAAATTTCTCTATATTTACTTCACTATATTATTTTACTGATAATATTTTTTTATTTTTCAGGTAGGTGCTCGCCTTACTAATACTAATATTTAGTTGAAATAATTTTTTAGAAATAATTAAATAAATTAAAATTAAAAATTACTTAAGTATATGTAATTTTGAAATCTTTTCTTTTTTCTAAATTTGATTTCAGATACTTTTTTGAAACATTTTCGCCTTTATATATTTTCAGTTTAATAAAATTATTTCCATGGATAGATAATAAAATTTCAGTTTTTGTTAAAAAATCACATTCAATAGTAAATAATAAATAATTTAATTTTTAAAATAATCCCCTTATAATTAAATATTTGCCTTTAAACTTTATTCTAATTATTATTCTGTTACTGATCTATTTTGTAAGTTAATATCGAAATTTCTATCATCATACTCAGATCTAGAAATTTTTTATATTTTGTGTCTCAAATACAAATATTTGATAAAATTTTTATACAAAATTTCGAATTTGTTTAAGACTTTGATTCGATACAAATTGCAATTATTGGAACATTATACTGGTATTTGTTTCGTAAAGCTCTTTTAACAATTAATTATCTCAAGTATAGACGTATTTTGCTACAAATACAATGTCTCCTATTTGTTCCAAAACAAGTCTACTCATGAGTAAAAATTTTTCATTATTTTTATCTTTCAAATTTCAATTTTTATTTCTGAGTGTATTGGGCATTTGAAAATATTTTAAATTATCACTATGACTATATTATGAATTTGCGATCAAAATTATATTCCTTTAATTATTATTTATTTATCTATCCATGTGGGGGTAGTGACAGCTGCCTTCTCGTGGTGTCCCCTGATCTCGCTAAACAGCTGTCTATGTCTCTGTGTATAAAATTCACTATCGAGACATAATCATATATAATAATTACATTCGCATATTTTTTTATACACTACACACTCTATTAATGATAATAATCAATTTCGAAATCTAAAGTACACAATTATAATCTATCTTTTTGTAGAATCAGTTAAAAGTTTATGGATTTCACAAAAATATTAATAAAAAAAATTCTTGTTTAATTTTATTAACTAAAATTCATTTAAAATTATGCAAATAATAATATATTATATATGTGTAAATTAGATAATAATATCTTATTCTAATTTAGCGCTCTTATTATAACCTCTAGGGATTTATTAAATATTATGTTGGTAGTAGCTCTGGCTTGCTATGCACATGTCAGTTCAGTTAAATAATATGAACTTGTAATTTAATATAAATAGAAGATAATAAGAATAAATTGTACATCTTTAAATACGTGATAAAGGTCTTATAATCTTTTCATTTATAGGTAAGATTATCTTCTAATTATTTATTGTATAAATTGTATTGTATATTTGTTAATAAAACCCATTTATAGTTTCTAGCTAATGAATCATTTATAACCTAATCGATTTAAAGATTACAAAAAGATTATAAGAAGATACAATAATGTCAACCAAAACTGCATTTACATCTGATGAAGATGAATGAAAGGAGAACATCTTGATCAAGATATCTTTGGACAAGAGGGTATGGTATCGAATTCCAGAAGAATTAAAGAAGGTTGAAAACCATCCCGAACTGCTATCTTGGACGGTTGATAATACTCTGCAATCTATTACAAAGAACGGAGGGTACAGGAAAATAGGAGTAACATTTAAACCAAAATTAAAAAATTTATCTGGATGAAGAAGAAAATTTTTGTGTAAAGGACTATGTTTTGGAGGAATATCAGGAAACTGATTGTACAACAGGAAAAAAGGGTGAGTTAACATCCAATGAACATTTTCTATTAGAGCAAATCAATGACCTAAAAACTAAATTAAAATCGCATACTCAAGTAAATTTAAACGAGATAGAAAAAAAATTTTTAATTGTAAAATTTAATGGAAGGCAGAGAGGCAACGATTTTTGGATGGAGTCATTCGAAAAGAGGTGCCTTGGGTGTGAAATTAGTAATAATAACACAAAAATAGAAATATTAAAAATCTTCGTTGAGGGCAATATAAAGAGTGGTATAGTGCCAATTTAATGAAATTATCAGCTTCTGATTGGGATGGTTGGAAAAAATTTTTTGCTGACTTATGAAAAAAGAAATTGGGCTCCCATCTGCGCAGCATTTGGATTTAAATATATTTCTGGATCATTAATCGAATACGTAATTAAGAAAGAACGATTATTACTGGAAGCGGATAAAAATATACAGAATTATTTAGGATTTATCAAATTGTGTTTAATTTACCGGCTGAAATACAAAATAAATTGGAAAGGAGAAAATTAAGACTATGGATGATTTAATAAACGAACTAAAGAAATTAATGATTATCACCATATAACGACGAATTGAAACGAAAGAAAAGTGAAAAAAATTTGATTATGTTAAAGATAAATTATTGAAAATTTCCAAAAACTAAGAAGACCCCATGCACAAAGATGTGAATCGTTGGGTCTTAAAAACCGTTATCACCCAATACAGGCATGTTGGAATAAAAGAATCAATAAAAATGAAATAAATATAACTGAAAGACGAAGACGATAGAAGATGAAACATGACTACAAGATAATGATGTTAAAAAAAAACTAATTAGCCAAAGGAATCCCACACCACTTTCATTAATAAAGATTAGAATTATTGTAAATAAAGAAAACAATTCAAGCAGTATACGATAATGGCTCTACATGTTCACTAATTGACAAAAAATTTATAAAATTATTAAAAACAAAACTAATAAAGAATAAAAGTATATTGAAAACTATAAATGGTGTGAAATTTACTGAAAACCAGGCTAACCTACATATGAGTGGAAATAGAAGACAAATTAAATTTAATAGTTATGAAAAATGATAATTTTAACTACGATTTATTGATTAGTTGGATACAATAAAAAAGGTTCAATTTAATACAAGATGAAAACTTAAAAATTAAACAAAGAATAAAATGATAAAATAATAGACATAGATAATATCAATGATGATATATTTAGGAACAAGAACAGAAAATAAAGAAGAAACAACAGAAGAAGCTACAAATAACATACACATGAAGAAAAGAATATAAAAGGTAACAACCATCCTACAGCTTATGAATACAGAAATATTAAAAATTTTGAGAGAAATGTGATCCACTTAGATGAAGAAAAGAATGAAACCGTTAAATTAATTCAAGAATACCAATCATGTTTCGCAAAAGATAAATATGATGTCGGTTCAGTTAAAACTGGAGAAGTAAAAAATAAAGTTAAAAGGAGCAGATATATCTCAAAGAAACCATATCGATGCTCATTCCCAGACCAGGAAGAAATAGATTCTCAAATTTCAAAATTAATGGAAAATGACCTGATAGAAGAATCGAGTTCACCTTTTGCATCACCGGTGACGTTAGCTTTTAAAAAAAGTAGAGGAAAAAGAACTCGATTATTATTATAGATCTATGAAGAATTGAATAAATTGGTGGTGCCAGAACCACAGCCATTCCCTAGAATAGAAGATTTAGTAGTGGACGTTAACGGCTGTGATTGGTATTCGGCATTAGATATAAATTCAGCTTTTTTGGGCTATCCCAATTAGAGAAAAAGACAGGGAAAAAACAGCCTTTATAACAAGAAGAGGGCACTGGCAATGGAAGGTACTACCATTCGGTTACAAGAATTAGCCGCTATCTTCCAAGAAGTTCTGGCAAGTATAATCAGACGACACAATTTAAACGAATTTTGTGTAAATTATATAGACGATATACTGATTTTTCAAAATCATTTAATGAACATTTAGAACACATTCGATTATTTTTTTGAGGCAATAAAAAAAGAAGGTTTTAAATTAAAATTAGAAAAATGTATGTTTGCTAGACACTCTGTCAAATATTTGGAATACGAAATTGAAGATGGGAAAATATACCCAACTAAGGATAATTTAATTTCGATTAGGGAATTTAAACGTCAAAATCAAAAAAAATGGTTCGTCAAATATTGGGAAAAATAAATTTCTACAGAGAATTCATCGACCACTGTACACATAAGTTGGCACCACTACACAACTTATTAAAGAAGAGCCAAAATTTAAATGGTCTGAAGAATGCGAAAATTGTTTTATAGACATAAAAAAATATTTATGCACAACGCGAATTTTAGCAATCTACGATAGAAATAAGGACACAGTTGTAGAAGTGGACGCAAGCCGATTGGGGCTGGGTGCTGTTCTAAAGCAAAAACAGGAAGATGGATTTCTACATCCAGTAGCATACTTCTCAAAGAAATTGACACCGGGACAAATGAAGAAAGAAGTAATGTTTTTGGAATGTTTAGCAATTAAGGAAGCGATTGTATACTGGCAACATTATCTAATAGGTAAAGAATTCATAATTCACATCAGACCATAAACCACTTGTAAATTTAAAATCAAAAGCGAGAACTGATGAAGCACTAGGAGATATGATGTTATACTTAACACAATATAATTTTAAAGTGGTCTACAAAGAAGGAAAAGAAAATATGAAGCTGACACCTTATCGAGAAATCAGTTTTGGAAGATTTCGAAAATAAAGAAGATTGCTTAGAGAAATAGTGAATATGATCAAGATAGAAGAAATAATTAATGATCAGGAATCTATTAAAGATGAAATTGAAAATTCAAGAACTTTTTAAAAACGGTGATATAAATTTCAAAATATTAAAAATAATAAAAGAATATATGTATCTAAGAATTTGGAAAAAAATTGATAGATAAAATACATAAATTCTACGGTCATATTGGTAATAATCTAATGGCAGAAAAAATAGGAACCATTTTATTACTTCAGAATATGGACGAATTAATAAAAGATTATTGTAACACATGTGAAACATGCCATAAAGAATAAATCAAGGGGTCAAGAGAAATAGGTCTATTATCAAAACTAGGACCAGCAAAATGTCCATTTGAAATAATGTCAATAGACACAATAGGTGGTTTGGTGGTAATAGATCAACAAAGAAATATATGCAT
>JALMQS010000150.1:11141279-11151410 GCA_024734495.1 Forficula auricularia | reverse complement strand
GGGGAGAGGTGGGATAGTTGATCCCTGTTTTGGTTTTCTTTTAATAATTCGAACCATGATAATAAATTTGAACTTTTTTCAACCAGACATGTAGCCTCGTTCCATACTATCAATCATGCACCTATGTAGACCTTCTTGTTTGTTGAACAAAAACGGCAAATCAGTTTTTTCAAACTCCTGTGCAAGGATCAACTAACCCACACCATGGGGATACTTGATCCTGGCGAGTGGGTTATTTGATCCCGGAGGTTTCTTTCCAAAAACCTCGGTACCAGTTACGGCCTGCTTGCTGGGTTGTATCCCAGATAGATGGATATTGAATTTGAATTATTTTAGCATATTGGTAAGCTAACTTGTGCAATTGTTGGACGTTTAACCCGTAAAACATTTTGGACATGTCCGTCAGATATTGACCCAATTCGCTTTCTTGAGTTTCGGAGAAAATCTGACGATTTTTATAACCTGGTTGAATATGTTTTTGTTTACGGCACATCCTTTTCAATTTCATCACGTTGATACTAAATTTTCTCGCTGCGCTCTTGTAACTTTCACCATCCTGCATTTTCCAGGGTCTCTGGGTCGTATGGTACCCTCTTTCTAGCGCCTTCCTAAGGGCCGGTTGTATGTCGCAAAGTAAATGCTTTTACCACTAACCAAGGGTAGATGGTAAATGGAGGGCTAGGATGGCCAATCCAGATGACAAGGAACTTTTCAGTGCCTGTCATCTGATTGGCCATCCCAGTCCCTCCATTTACTATCTACCCTTGGTTAGTGGTAAAAAGCATTTACTTTGCGACATACAACCGGCCCTTAGTTGTATACTTCCGCGGCATGTGAAACGCAATTAGACTTAATTCTTAAACATGAGACACAATCAAAAAGCATCATAAGAGGCATACTTGATTTCAAGGATCAAAGTATCCCTCTACCTGAAGTGATCAATTATCCCTTTCTTCTTCTTCTTCTTTATCCAACGCCCGTCCGTGGCCACGGTCGGCCCATTAGACGCCGTGCTGCCCAATAAAGCGCTTGCCCGTCCCTCTAAGACGTCTAATTTATTTATTTATTATTCATGTGACTTTTGCCTTATTGTGGCCAGTCTCAGCGTACCATGCGCGGATCCAGGGGGAGCGATGGGGGATCCGTACATGTTACATGTTACATGATACATCATTTACATTTTTTAAAATAATTTTTAATATTCTAATGGTGTTTGTATTAATGAAATTATTTATTTATTTATTTAGATAATTTTACGAACTAGTAGTCCACTTACAAAAAAAGCTGATAGCCCACTTAGGAAAAAATGAGTCGGATTTGCTGATAGGTCATATTAAAAATTGTTCGGAGTGCAAAAGGGTTAAATCTAAAATTGCGCGGTTAACTATAAATCCACGGCGGGCAGATAAACGGCGTAGTAGTAGTAGTAGTAGTAGTAGTAGTAGGAGGATTGGTCACTCCCGCCGTTTAACTGCGCAATTTCAGATTAACTAGCAAGGATTGGTCACTCCCGCCGTTTAACTGCGCAATTTTAGATTTAACTAGAAGTGATTGGTCACTCCCGCCGTTTAACTGCGCAATTTTAGATTTAACTAGAAGTGATTGGTCACTCCCGCCGTTTAATCGCGCAATTTTAGATTGTAGTAAGAATTGGTCACTCCCGCCGTCTAAAATTGCGCGGTTAAACGGCGGGAGTGACCAAACCTCACTAGTTCAATCTAAAATTGCGCGGTTAAACGGCGGGAGTGACCAATCCTTACTAGTTCAATCTAAAATTGCGCGGTTAAACGGCGGGAGTGACCAATCCTCACTAGTTCAATCTAAAATTGCGCGGTTAAACGGCGGGAGTGACCAAACCTCACTAGTTCAATCTAAAATTGCGCGGTTAAACGGCGGGAGTAACCAATCCTTACTAGTAAAATCTAAAATTGCGCGGGTTCGGTTCGGTTCGGTTCGGTTCGGTTCGGTTCGGTTCGGTTCGGTTCGGTTCGGTTCGGTTCGGTTCGGTTCGGTTCGGTTCGGTTCGGTTCGGTTCGGTTCGGTTCGGTTCGGTTCGGTTCGGTTCGGTTCGGTTCGGTTCGGTTCGGTTCGGTTCGGTTCGGTTCGGTTCGGTTCGGTTCGGTTCGGTTCGGTTCGGTTCGGTTCGGTTCGGTTCGGTTCGGTTCGGTTCGGTTCGGTTCGGTTCGGTTCGGTTCGGTTCGGTTCGGTTCGGTTCGGTTCGGTTCGGTTCGGTTCGGTTCGGTTCGGTTCGGTTCGGTTCGGTTCGGTTCGGTTCGGTGAATGGCGGTGCGGATCCTCGATGACTGTATGGTGGAGTCTCTCCAACCTATTCCTTGGTGTACAGGGAAATTGGTAGCTCCGCTGTAGTCACGACGGGCAGCTCGCTTGTAGATACTGGGTAGAGGAGTGTATCCTCTGCGGCAGGCTCCAGGATACTTGACGAGCGGGTAGCAGTGGTGCACACTCAATGGCTGTGACAGTTTCTCGGTGGGAAGCGATCTCTAAAACTCACTCAGAAAAATATATAAGCCGCGCTTGCTGCTTATCTGCAAGCAAGCTTTTCTCGACAAGTTCCAAGCAGGTCTCTCTGGCAAGTATATCACTGGCACTCTCTGGTGCCACTCGCTTGGTGCTACTGAATCCGGCGAGCGTCTCCCGTGCGACTGCTCAATTATCTCACTTAATCACCACTCTGCCATCAATCGTTAGTGCCTGATTACTACATTTTCCTCGAATCGCTCGCGCAAGATGCTCTTAATTGGGTCATTGACATTTATTTATTATATTCTTATCCATTATTTTCCTAACGATTTGCCATCTATTAATTAATTAATGGTATTGACCCGCGAGACCATCGCAAACTCAAGAACTATATTAGATTTATTCATGAAATTTGGGATTCTAGGTATTCTAGTGGGTCTTATTAGGCATGCAAAATGTCACTTATGTAAGTCTAATAGTTTTTGAGTTATGGGGGGGGGGGGGTTGAAAGTAGCTTAAAATGTGAAATACACATGGCAGGTGCGTCGCCCATTTTTCTGAACTTGGCTGACACACTACCGTGTGTCTAGATTAAGTATTAAGCATTACACATAGAAATTTTACAAAACAAAATCCAATCTTCTTTTTTTATTTGCAAACATATTTAAAACTTTGTCGGTGGAAATGTCAATGTCTATGAATAGACTCTAAGAAGAGCTAATCTGGTAAGTCGATCTTGATGGCCACAGGAGTTCCTTAGATACGATTTAAGCCTGTAGAAAGCCAGTAGAAAATGTTCTCTCTGGAGTGCATGTTGTCACCGGCAAAGTTGCAAAAATATTTATTATTTTAAATATTTAAATTAATATTTATATAAAAAAATTAATTACATGGGATGTTACAAATGTTTTTAAATTGTTTAAAAAAAGCAAATGACCTCTTTATATATTTTAAATTAAAAAAAAAGAAAAAAAAGATAGATATATTTCGGGGGGGGGGGGGGTTCCGACCCCTCTTACTCAGTACGGCCTTGTATATGTGTGTATGTTTATTTACATCAAGCAGAGGACAACCTCTTTCGTTTTTCTTTATAATTGAATTTTTTCATCCGCCTTTAAAAATTAACATATCCAGTACGCACCAAGCCATTTAAATTTCATATTATTAAAATATACAATTTAGTCACTAAATTCAAGGTGATTTTTTATTAGGATTATTAAAAAATTCCCGTTTGACATATTTTCTCCCAAAGTGAAAAGAATTGCATGGCGAGCTCACCGGGTATGATATAATGACTGTGAAAAAATCAATTTATTATTCACATTAAAAGTATGAATTATAAATTATAACACAAAAATAAACGATCTCGAGAAAAACCAATCCGTTATTTGCATTAAATTACCAATTAAAACAACAAAAAAAACTTTCCCCGTTTTCCCGTTCTCAAGAAAAATCACTATTATTTAGCATTAAAAGTACGAATTATAATACTAAAATAAACTTTCTACCATCCCTCGTACTAGATATATTTGTAGCTTCTACATATGACTCTAGTCGGTCCGTTTTTGAAGCATCTCTGCTCCCTCCATTTTGGCTTTAACATAAGCAGTTTGGGGAAGTATTATAATCGCACAGCAAAAAAAATGACATTTTTGCTTCGTTGTTTTGAAATATCTCAAAATCGGTGAAAACTATTTAAATAAAAAAAAAAAAATTGACACGTTCTGATGTGGCCATCCACATTTTACCATACACTTCTGTTTGAGTTTGGTATAAGGGCCTAGATTTAAATTTTTTGAATCTACAACCCCCCCCCCCACACGCCATTTTGGGCGATTAGTTTTTATATTTTTAGCCTTCTGGTAGCCCTCTGAATATGTATACAAAATTGGGTTGAGTTTGATCCAAGGGCCTAGATTTACATTTTTTGACCCCCTCCCATCTCGGGTGATTTGTTTTTGAATTTTTAGTTTTCTGGTGGCTCACTGATTATGTATACAAAATTTGGTTGAGTTTGCTCAAAGGGCCTAGATTTTTCATTTTTTGATCCCCTAATTTTGGCGCCAGAAAAAAAATATTTTCATTATTATAGGCTCGTTTTATTTCTTGTTTTTTTAGTTTGAAAATATTATAATTTTAAATTATAACACCCCCCCCCCCCCCTAGTTTTGGGTCGATATGCACCAAAATCTAATCAGCTCTTAATCTCAATGCACCAAAACTACGTGTCAAATTTGGTTCCGATATTCACACTAGTTTTTGAGCTAGTTCGTTCACAAAAATTTGGTAACACACAGATTAACAGAATAACAACCTAACAGACTTACATACATTATGACAAAACAATTATTATCTCGGAAAATATAATTTTTTCGATGGTGAACCGAAATGCCATGGTTTCGCCCAATTTTTTTAATCAAATTAGTTTCAGCCGTTTTTGAGATATTTCGAAAAAAAGAAGCAAAAAAATAAATTTTAATCCGATTGAAATAAAGGAATGGGGTGTAAATTAGGAGTGTCGTAAAATAAAATTTTTAATTATTCATATATCGTCTTCGGTAAGTCGCAGAGCCTTGAAATTTGAAACTTAAGCGATTTAGAGGCAAAAACTTACCATAGCTCGGTGCTCCAGGCACTAAGATTTTAAATAAATTTTTTTATAACGAGCTCGCGATAGTCTTTTTCTTGAACTCATATTTAAACCCTGTTTACCTGTTTTTACAACAATTAGAATAAATACAAGAAGTGTTTTATACTTTGGAGGGAGTGGTGTCATCTCCAGCCTGTGGGTGCACCACTGATTTGAAGATTTAGCCTTCTCAGCGAGATGCTGTTTTGAGCGCTAGCGAGCACGGGATGGAGCGAGATGGAAAATTGGTCCATTTTTTATAGTTCCGGGTTTCATGGTTAAAACCCGGGAACTTAAAACAAAGGACCGAATCTTATAAATATAGCCAGATTTTTCAAAATCAATCATTTCCTCCATCGCTAGATATGCAAAAGAGTATTTACCATATATACCAGTATTCTTTTTGATGGTACATAATGGGAATGGAAACCTAGTGGTATAGCAGAAGTTAAATATGAAACTTCTCCATTTACTATAGTGAATCTTTATTAAGGATCTCTTTAGCAAATCCCATAAGAGTGTCAAACTCTTTTATGTTAGGGGCCATTTATGTGATAGGTAACATTTACACGGGCAAAGAAAAGTTTAAATTAACACACAAAATCAAAAAGACTCAAAAATATTAAATATTTCTTTTCTTTTTTTTTTTTTTTTTTACTTGGTTAAAAAATGAATTAGTTTTTGTTTAATTTTTTACATAAGAATTAATAATAATTTTTTCTACTACTAAGTTTTTTATTTATTTTTTTTTCGGGAACAGCACTCATTAAAGCCTATCTACCTACTCAATTTTTAGGATCTCAGTTAAATTGCAGTTTAATTCATGTAAACTAAATTTGATTTTGTAAAAATAAAAAATTTTACATATCCATTTTTTGATTTCCTGTCCATTGTCAGCAAAGTCAACCCCCCCCCCCCCAATACTTAAACGCTCTCAAACCCTTGAATATTTCTTAAAATATATCAACCTTCATTATGGAGATGGTGCTCAATCTGGGGGGGGGGTAATTGATTAGAGCTTAGAGTAACAAATTCCAGAGGCGGCAAAATTAGTAGAAAGATAAAATTTAAATCAATAAAACCAAATAGAAAAAATTAAACTTTTGAAAATGCGATAAAATATATTAAATCTCCAGCCCAGAAAATTAATAGGGAGGTAGATCCTTATCTAAAGAATTTGTGCGTATTAACAGGCCCGACGAGTGCGAGTTTTTGGGATATTCAAAAGTGATCCTGGGGTCTGTTTGTGGGTCCCCATTAAAAATCGAACTACTGGACGAATTTTGCATTTCTTTTTTTAAACCGACGCGAAATGTTGTCTTCTTTAATTCACTATCGAAATGTGAACTCTTGTGAACTGAAAAAAGTTCGAAAATTTTGAGGTTTTTCGACCACTAAAAGTTGTGCCCACACTTTCGAGGTCTCAAACTTGTCATACCCATTACCACACCAAACGACCCCAGGAAAAAAATCATTTTCCCGCAATTAATGTAAGCTGAAACCCCTCTATTTATTGTCTAATATTAGCTTCACCTGTATTTTCTATGAATCTATCAATATATATTTTGTTCAGTTAAATTCCGCAAACATTTCTCTACAAAAAAATTTATTTACTCAATTTAAATGAAATTATATAAAATTAAAAACACAGTTAAATTACGAAAACATTTCCCTATAAAAATAATTAAGACTAAAAAGTAAAAAAATAAAATATAGGTATTTGAAAAAAACTAAAAAATACGCTTCTAAAAAGTACAAAATAATGTAATAAACATAATAAGCGTGGGGCACTTTGTCGAAATGAATTAAAAGTACATGCAACTGTGCCCCACACTTTTTGACTTTATATTTATTACATTATTTTGTACTTTTTAGAAGAGAGTTTTTTAGTTTTTTTAAATTTAATTTATTGTTTAATAAAATATTTTATTAGTTGTTATTTTATTTTGTAAGATTTTTTATTTAATAAAATTTATTAAAAAATATTAATTTTTTAATTATTTATTTATTTAATTTTAAAGCTTTGGTTTAGATGAAATTAACCATATTTAACACCTTATTTCTTTATTTACTATTTATTCATTTATTAACCTCATTTCTCTTATAATAATAAAAAAAGATTAATATTAGGAAAGTATTGGACTGATACCGAAAATCATTGTAGGTCCGGTATCAGATACTTATCGGATCGACATCGGCAAATTGTCTCGGAACGATACCGAAAAGCAGGGTCAATTTAACATCATATAGCATCAGAACGATACAGAAAAATTTTATCGGTTTGACGTCAGATAAGTGTGCCAAAACGATACTGGGAAATAGTGCTGGTCTGATATAATAAGAATGTGACGTAACGAGACTTGAAAACAGGATCAGTTTGATATCAGAAAATTGTGTCAGAACGATACTGGCAAACAGTGTCTATTCGATAACCGATTATTGTCTCCGAGGAACTTAGAATCTGATGTCGGCATGATCTGATCATTTAGTTGTCCTAACGATATATTTGAAAACAGGGTCAGATTGACATCAGCAAATTGTGTCAGAACGGCACTGGAAAACAGGATCAGATTGACATCAGAAAATTGTGTCAGAACGACACTGGAAAACAGTGTCTTATTGGATAACCGATTATTGTCTCCGACGAACATAGAATCTGATGTCGGCATGATCTGATCATTTTGACACCAGACAGATACTGCTTCCGGATATCAATCTGGTATTGGATGATGGCCGGAATGATCTTCCACCGTTCCAAAATTTCCACATGGGTAAATAATAAAACTTGAGCAAGATGCGAGGTAGGTTTCACAAAAAGAAATAAAACAAAATTGAGTTTTGAATTCGATATAATTCGGGGTGAGCCCATCATCTCCCAGTTTTATTTGACTCCTGATGATGGGCTCACCCCCTGAATTATATCGAATTCAAAACTCAATTTCGTTTTATTTCTTTTTTTGTGAAACCTACCTCGCATCATGCTCAAGTTTTATTATTATATTAAAATCTTTCACCTAGAACCAACACCTAACTCCTTAAAAGCTACCTCACATTGATTTATATTTATGAATCAACAACTCTAGTCTACTCTCGGAAAATAAAATCTTTTCAAACAAAAAATGCTGAAATTTAGTTAGGAAATAAGCCTTATTTTAAAAGCGAATATGAATTTTTTGTGGTAGTCTCGAATTCGAAAAGAAAGGTGTTAAAAAATGAAAAGGATTGAATCTCACAACTTAGGAAAAAAAAGGTTGAAATTTATTAGAAAAAAGGCATTTATTTAAAAACCATGTTTTATCAGAGTACACCCAATATGAGAGTGCAAGGCCGTAACCAGAAAATTTTTCCCGGGGGTGGGGGGAGGTAGTTACACCGCAAGGGGTTAGGTAAGTATAGATATACTCCTAGGAGTAGGAGATATGACCACCCTGATATCTAGATAGCTTTTTATATCTGATTTTTTTTTTATTTAATTTTTATTAAACGTTTATTTATATCCTGTAAAATTTCGATATTTACCTCAACCGCTGGCCACATAAGGGGGGATATATTATTCAATTTCCTTAATGAAATGTTAAATCTCATCTGTATTCTATTTTATGAAAATTTAACATATAAAATTTTGAAAAATTAAATTTTAGAAAAATGTTTAATTTATGTTAATTTAGGTTTATTTATTCTTTTAAACCACGAGAAGAACAGTCAAAGAGCTAATATCAGGAGCATTCAGATGGTAATTAAATATAAAGGTAGGTAAAAATCATTTTTGCGACAAATATAAGTACTACATTTTTTAATTTATTATTTAACAAATAAATAAATCTGTAACTTAATATGTTTTGTTACCTAATTTCGCTATTTTATATTTTTATTTATAATAAAATATAGTACCTAAGTATGTAATAGATTTTAGTAGTACAAAAATTTATTTAACAGTGCCTGCAGCCCTTTTCGGACCCGGGGGTAACAACCCCCTCTCCTCGGGCCTGCAGAGATGTGAAGGGATGGTCACAGAATCACAGAAACTGTTTCTGTCTTTATCGCCCTTAACACTTCGAATTTTTATTGGAACCAAACATTTTCTTATGAGGAAACGTAAATCAAGCGTAGTATTCCCTACTAAATAAGACGACTGATTCCTTTCATATTATTGTATCTTTAGGGAGGTTAGATATTTATCTAAGGATTAATTTTATCTGAATTGATTGGCGAGGCCTAAAGGAAGATGGTGTGAGTCCTATCTTCGCTAGATACCAGAAAGGGTATATATACTTCTTATCTATATATGCAAGTAGGTATAAGCAGAAGCTAGGCAATAATTGAGTGGATATTGATGGACAGAGGGGAATGTATCATTGGATTTTCTTCATTGATTTTTCAAAACCCTGAAGAAGGAGGGAATAGCCTCCGAAACGTCGATTTATGAATAAAAAGATAGTATAAATTATCTTCTTTTTTTGGACTGCCTCATCAATATCCACTCAATTTCACTTATCAGTCCGTCTCCAAAAAATACTCCAATCTTGCTAGGCAATAAATTTAATTTTTATGACAACTTTTGAATTGTTTCTATTGACTAAACAAAATCTTAGATTTAAAATAATTACTATATACAGGTACTTGAATAAAAATTTAAAAGTAACTAATGTCATGTGACATTAAGAAAATTTATATAATCCTTTTATTAAATCGAAGAAAAAACATTCTACCTCCTTTTTCAAATAGTTAATTATGAGATTATGGCGCTTTCTATTTGATTAAAAAATCCTTGTATTTAGAGGGAATTAAGAGATTATAAAGTCTAAAACTTTGGACCTTATTTTCTTTTTAATTCGATTTTATCAGTTAAATACAAATTGTATTTCACTCGGTATACACGGTGTGCGGTCAGAGTACTAAAAGTATTTCTAAGCATTATTATATTATTATTAACAGATGATGTTGACGAGATGGTTGATATAGTAGTATATTATTTATTTTTTATTTTATTTATTTATTTATTAAAAACATTGTATATGTAG
>JALMQS010000150.1:11111296-11141179 GCA_024734495.1 Forficula auricularia | reverse complement strand
CAACTCCTCTCCCCAGCTCCATTCCACCCCCGCACCCAGTTTTTGCATTTCTGGCCTTCTAGTGACCCACAGATTATGTATACAAAATTTGGTTGAGTTTGGTAAATGGCCAAGATTTTCATTATTTGACCCTACACCCCCCTCTCCCATTTTGGGCGGTTAGTTTTTGCATTTTTAGACTTCTGGGGGTCCACTGATTATGTATACAAAATTTGGTTGAGTTTGCTCAAACGGCCTTTTTAATTTTTAACCCACCCTCCACCCCCTTAATTTTGGGTTGATATGCACCAAAATCTAATCAGCTCTTAATCTCAATGGAGCAAAACTACGTGTGAAATTTGGTTTCGATATTCACACTAGTTTTTGAGCTAGCTCGTCCACAAAAATTTGGTAACGCACAGACTAACAGACAAACAACCAGACTAACTAACAGACATTTTGACAAAACAATTATTATCTCGAAAAATATAATTTTGTCGATGTTCACTTATTAGAGCTTTTTTGTAGACTGAAATGCTATGGTTTCTCTCAATTTTTTTAATCAAAATAGTTTCAGCCACCAGGAGTTGAGATCAAGTCCTAAAAACAGGGATGGGCAAGCTACAATTTTTTCATACAAAATTCCATTTCATGACAAAAACCAGTATAATCAGAGTACGATTATACAGTTGAAAAATATTTTCTCAGTAATTGAGAAAATTTAAGATATCAATGAACAAATATTTATTGTTATACGTTATTTAACCAATCTAACTTGCACTATACCTTTTAAGGGAGTTCGGGACAGCTTATCTATATGGTTGATCTTCGAAAAAATCTTTTGTATTTCTGCAGACTGACAACTTCTGTCTAGTAAATTTTTTAATACAAAAAAATGTTAACAATGAGGTTAATTTCGAATAAGAATCTTTGTTTTGATAAATTTTTACATTTATGAATAACTAATTAACTAGACAGTCAAATCTATTGAAAAATGTATCATTAGATTCATAAAAGTTGAATTATTGATCTCTATAAATTTGTTGAAAATGGTATAATTTGTATAAAAGTCATAACCCTTTTAAAAGCTCCGTCCATTTACTTCCATGTTAAAAGGACAATTTTCAATAATTTATTTTTCTGTAATGGGACAGAGGGTCAATTTCAAATTACGGGAATAAATATTTAATACATCAATGATTCGAAGGTAAAAATTTGATAATTTTGTTATTAAAATTCTAAACAGTCACGAACCCTCTTAAGAGCGCGTCAATCAGTTTTCAACTATGAAAATAATTGAAACATCACCAGAAGAAGCTGAAGTGAATATATATTATCCTCTCTGTTTAAATATCAATTGATAAATATTTAATGTTCAATTTGAAAAAAAAATTGATGCATTTATAGATAAACTTTTGCAAAAAGGAGGGAAGAATATAATAAAATTTAAAAAATGAAGCTTTATATTTTGAACAGCAATCCCTGGTTGAAAAGTCACCACCCGCCAGTGATATACACCTATAATGAATATTAAATTGAAAGTTTTTGCCGAGAGTAGCAGAACTTTTACATATTGTAGGAGACAATAAAAGAGCGTGTCTTCTGCTGGAATTATAAATTTTATATATTTATAACGAAACTATAGTCTCGTTATAAATATATAAAATTTATAATTCCAGCAGAAGATATCTCTTTTATGTCTCTTTCAATATATAAAATTCTGTTAATCTTGGCAAAAACTTTCAATTTAATACTAAATATAATTTATTGTTAGAGTCGTTAGTTTAGTTTCGAAAGTTTGACCTTCATCATCAGTTTTTTTATTTATACATATTCTATCTGTTATTATATATTTATGGGTTCAAATAGCCGAATAGATATAGGTAAATTCTTTTTGTTTTGATAGTAAGCTGCTGACTCAAAAATAATTATTAGAAGAAAACAAATTCAACTACCTACATCCAATTTATTTATTGTGAAATAACCAAATAACAGATATTATATTTTTAATTAAAAAGACTGATGATGAAGGTCAATCCTTCGAAACTATAGACTTTAAGAAATAAATTATATATACTATCAAGATAAGAATTTATATTTACCTAATGTCCGAATCTAATATTGTAACATAATAATTTCATTTTACTTAGAGAAAGTGGTGTAGGTTTTAGGTGAAAGATGATATTAATTAATAAAGTAAAGGGTGTGTAGTTTCACAGTGAATGAAATAAAACTCAAAGAGGTTTATACAAACTCAATATATTTCGGATTATTAGTCCATCATCAGGAGTTTACAGGTTAAAACTAATAATATTTGAACATCAGATGTTAAAATTTGTGATCACATGTTCAAATATTATTAGTTTTTAACCTGTAAGCTCCTGATGATGGACTAATAATCGAAGTATATTGAGTTTGTATAAACCTCTTTGAGTTTTATTTCATTCACTGTGAAACTACACACCCTTTACTTTATTAATTAATAATTTTATATTGAATATCAGAGGGGAACCCCCTCAGGAGTCGAACCCGAGTACTAACACGCTTGCCGGGCACGATAGTTCTACCCTCGAGACAAAAACACACTCTGACATGCAATATATTACGAGAAGCCAGCCTTCGAGTTAATTATTTTATATATAATATGTTTGATTCTATCAAGCAGAAGTAAAACTCTACTTATGAACACAATTTTGTAATAATAAATTTGATTCTATTGGTTAGTTTATTAATAACTCAAAACATTCACCGAATAAAAATTGCAAATTGGCTAAAATTTAAGTAAAGAATAGTGAGTCTTAAAAAAATTCTTAATCTTTCGTTCAATATTAAATTAGATTTTAATGATAATTCTTACCTAAATAGATTTAAAGTTTATTTGTGATGGTCATTGAAAGTTTGATATTTGTGTTTTCTCTTTTGGCGGAAATTCCTTCAGTCTCGGCTCAATTGATAGCGAGAGATTGAATGACTGAATTCTCCGGGCTAGAATCTGTCTATCTATTTCAAATCCATTTAATCGAAGGGGTGCAGGGGGTGTTTGTTCGAAAGGGGTTGAAAGATCCGCCAAGTCATCAGTGGTGGCGATTCATTACATTCAGTGATCGTATTTGCTCACCACTCACTTGAAGGAAGTAAACCACCCTTGAAACGCTCCCTTCTATTCCAGGCTGATTTCCATGATTTCCATGGGCTGCCTATTATAGAAACGGACATTGCTAAAAGCTTCTCATCAGCCGCATCCATTATCCACCGGCAGATCATCTCCGCCACCGCCTTGCGACGAATAATACAGGCTCTCACAGGGGCCGCAAAAATACCCAAAGAGCAAGCAACCACAATAGAACCCAACTGTTACAAGCGAAAGCTCTCCCAGCATATAAAAAAATATTAAGCGTGACATGTGCATATCTGATTTTCACTTACCACTTTTAACTAACAATACAATAATTTTGATAAAAAAAATAAAACCGACTTCAAAAAAATTAAATGCAACAAATAAAATAATAAGAACTCAAAAATCAAAATAAAATGCACTAAAAGATATAAAATAATTATCTTATTTCGTTACAGTAAACGACGAAATTGTTACATGAAATCACTTTTTGAAGTCGGTGCCAAACATATACCTTTTATGAATCGAAGTCGACTGGATCTTATTAAGTAGGTACGTTTGGCGGGTAAGGTCGCTTATATAGTTTGTTTAGCACCGACTTCAAAAAGTGATTTCATTTAACAATTTCGTCGTTTAGTTGTAACGAAATAAGATAATTATTTTATACCTTTTACTGCATTTATTTGATTTTTGAGTTCTTATTATTTTATTGGTTGTATTTAATTTTTTGAAGTCGGTTTTTTTGATAAAAACTATTTTTATTTTTCTCTATTTAGTGATGTTATTAATAGTGACTTAATATAATACACTTGCATGCATCTCCGCCATAGCCGATCCCAAGCCCGTGTTGAGAAAGGAGGAGGTTTCGAGTGAGGTTAGCAACCTGCTAGAATAAAAACACTCATGCTCGAAGAACCGAGAGATAAGCCTCGGTCTCGTGCGTGGCTGTATCAAAAATGGAGATTGACAACACGTTAAAGCTGTTAAAAAACAGGAAATCTGCCGGCGAGGACGAGATTACTAATGAAATGCTAAAATACGGAGGACCACATCTCTGGGAGCAAATATATATACTAATCGATCAAGTATTTAGAATATCGGCAATTCCTGAAGAGTGGAAAACAAACATAGTGGTCCCAATATTCAAGAAGGGCGAAAAACTCAACCCCAACAACTACCGTGGAATTAATCTCCTAAATACTCACCTTAAGCTCACCACAAAAATAATAAGTAATAAACTTTCACAACTAATAAACTTGCATGACGAGCAACAAGGCTTCAGGAAAGGTCGATCCTGTGTCGACGCTATATTCGCCATTAGACAGCTTTGCGAAAAGGCCTACGAATTTAACAAACCGGCGTTTTTCTGTTTTATCGATATAGAAAAAGCGTTCGATAAAGTCCAACTTAAGCACGTCATAAGAATCCTGGACAAGTTTAAAATCCCAGATAATCTCATAAACCTGATACAGGACATTTACTCGAACAACACCGCCAGAATAAAAATCGAAGGAAGACTGTCCGGAAGCATCCCAGTGAATCAAGGTATTAGGCAGGGAGACTCCCTTAGTCCGCTGCTTTTTAATATAGTTATGGATGAAATTATTGGCGAAATCAAAAATCTAAAAGGATATTCCTTGGGGGACGAGAATATAACATGCGTTTGCTACGCAGACGATGCAGCACTCGTTGCAGAAGATGAAGATTCCCTCCAGCGCCTCCTGTATAAATTTAGCTGTGTTGCGCATAAATTCGGTCTCACTCTGTCAACCAAGAAGACCAAAACACTGACAATCTCTAAATCACCACTCCGATGCAAACTACAACTGTACGATACCATTGTCGAACAAGTCATGTCCTTCACATACCTTGGCATCCAAATGACCTCTCATCAAGACCTAGAAACAGAGGTAAGACATCAGGCAATAAGAGCCTCAAAAATATCGGGTTGCCTAAACAATGCAATCTGGTCAAATCAATATTTAAGAACGGAGGCCAAGGTACGAGTCTACAAAACCGTAGTACGTCCAATATTAACTTACGCAGCAGAGACAAGACCCGATACTGCAAAAACTTCTCAATTATTGGAAACGACTGAAATGAAGACATTACGAAGGATAATGAACGTGACCAGGCTCGATAGGATGAAGAGTGAAGATATTAGAGAAAAATGTGGAATACAAAAGGTGGGCGAATGGGTTAAAAGAAGAAGAGCGGAATGGTATGCGCATGTGAGAAGAATGCCAGAAGACCGACTGGTAAAGAAAGTGATGACAAACAAGCCGGTTGGAATAAGAAGTAGAGGTCGTCCTAAGAAGAGATGGTATGACGTTCTGGAAGAAACAAACCTATAGGTTTAAAAATAAAGAAGAAGAAGAAGAAGAAGAGCATGCATCTCGCAAGAGAACGCGCGTCGGGCGAAATGAATCAGAAAATGATAATAAAATTCAATTCATAAATATAGAATTTCTCTCGAAATGTTTGCGGGTTTTAAATGAATTTTTTAAGATTGTTTTTGATAAAAATTTATTTTTATTTAAAAAGAACCGTGTTTGGTAAAAATTTATTTATTATAATTTCGATTATTTGTTCATAAGTATTGGAGATTTACGTTATTTCGTCATTGATCATTTCATCAGAACTTGACCAAATTAATATGGGACCACCCCTAAGGTACCCCCTTTCTAATAAAAAAAAGAATCATCGAAATCGGTCAACGTGGCAAAAAGTTATCGCTGAACATACATAAAATAAATAAATAGTTAGGTAGGTATCTTGACTATCCTGGAGCTATACTGATGCAAATGCAGAAAGAATCATTAAAATCGGTTTATAAACAAAGAAGTTATACCTGAACAAACACAACAAAAAATATCAATAGCAATGAAAAATTGGGAAGTAGACTGAACCCAATGCAAAAAACATCGAAAATCGGTTCACAATTGGCAAAGATATCAGGTAACATAGACACAAAAAAAAATCAGTCGAATTGAGAACCTCCTCCTTTTTTGAAGTCGGTTAAAAATGAAAATTTATATTTTTTACATTTTATTGCGATTATCATAAAATAGAATTAAATTGAAAGTTTCTAAATAAATAAATCTCTATTCCTCGACATGGTTAGAGGCACAAGCACTCGGAGGCTAGGTTCTGCAAACATCAATACAAAATCTAACTACAATAAATTAATAAACATCAATACAAATTAACTTCAACAATTTAACAAATAATAAACAAGTAGAAAGTACTTTTTTGTCGAGAGTAGCAGAATTTTTATAAATTAAAGTAGACAATAAAAGAGTTTTTTCTGTTGGAATTTTTAAATTTATTTATATTTATTTATAACGAGACTATAGTTTCGAGGGCTTTGTCCTCTTCATCATCACAGGAATCGTTGTTGATTCCTGTGAATCCATTGTAATAGTAAGATGAAGAGGGCAAAGCCATCGAAACTATAGTCTCGTTATAAATAAATTAAAAAAAATATTTTTCTAGCAGAAGACACACTCTTTTATTGTCTCCTTTAATTCATCAAATAGAATAGTGATTGTACTTTTCATAAGCCTTTGTTTTGATTACGATACCTGAAAGTATGTACATATCGTTCAGCTTACCATTTGAAAATGGATAGTTACTATTTAAAATGAGTTTAGTTTATTGAAAGTTAATATTTTTTTCCCCTAAAAATTCTCAATTAAGTTGATAAGGGTTCCCCCTTATCATCATCTACCCTTCCAAGAAAGGCTTAAAAAAGTAATTTTTTTGAGATATTTAAACGAAAATATACTTTTTATCTCCCTATAAAATATAATATTTCAAATGAGTTTAGTTTTTTGAAAATTAATATTTTTTTTTCCTAAGAAATTCTCAATTAAGTTGATAAGGGTCCCCCCTTATCATCATCTACCCTACCAAGAAAGGCTTAAAAAAGTAATTTTTTCGAGATATTCAAACGAAAATATACTCTTTTATCTCTCTATAAAATATACTATTTAAAATGAGTTTAGTTTTTTGAAAATTAATATTTTTTCCCCTAGAAATTCTCAATTAAGTTGATAAGGGCCCTCCCCCACTTATCATCATCTACCCTTCCAAGAGAGGTTTAAAAAGTAATTTTTTTCGAGATATTCAAACGAAAATATACTCTTTTAACTCTCTATATAATATACTATTTAAAATGAGTTTAGTTTATTGAAAATTAATATTTTTTTTTCCTAGAAATTCTCAATTAAGTTGATAAGGGTCCCCCTTTATCATCATATACCCTTCCAAAATAGGCTTAAAAAAGTAATTTTTTTCGAGGTATTCAAACGAAAATATACTCTTTTATCTCTCTATAAAATATTCTATTTAAAATGAGTATAGTTTTTTGAAAATTAATATTTTCCCCCTAGAAATTCTCAAATAAGTTGATAAGGCTTTCCTTGTCATCATCTACCCTTCCATGACAGGCTTCTAAAAAAGTATTTTTTTCAAGATATTCAAACGAAAATATACTCTTTTATCTCTCTATAAAATATACTGAGTTTAGTTTTTTGAAAATTAATATTTTTCCCCCTAGATTTTCTCAATTAAGTTGATAAGGGCTCCCCTTGTCATCATCTACCCTTCCATGACAGGCTTAAAGAAGTATTTTTTTCGAGATATTCAAACGGAAAATATACTCTTTTATCTCTCTATATAATATACTATTTAAAATGAGTTTAGTTTTTGAAAATTAATATTTTTTCCCTCTAGAAATTCTCAATTAAGTTGATAAAAGTCCCACTTTATCATCATCTACCCTACCAAGCAAGGCTTAAAAAAGTAATTTTTTCGAGATATTCAAACGAAAATATACTCTTTTATCTCTCTATAAAATATACTAATTTAAAATGAGTTTAGTTTTTTGAAAATTAATATTTTTTTTCCCTAGAAATTCTCAATTAAGTTGATAAGGGTCCCCCTTATCATCATCTACCCTCCCAAGACAAGCTTACAAAAGTAAGATTTCTAAAATGGTACATCGCTTTATACTTTCTTCTTTAGAAAAACAAAAATTTGTATTTTTTTGACAAAATTAGTTAATTTAAAAACATATTTTGATGGTGGATATTTATTTAATGTCTTAATCAATTATGTTTCATGGTGACTGAACTAATCTTTAGCTATTAATAGCATTATTAATAGCTATTATAGCATTATTGTCTAAAATTAATTTTAAAATTTCAATTATATTTCATTGTGCAACATTGGCGACTTGATAGATATCTGGTGTGGTTTTTATAGAGTTCTAGTTTTTTTTTAGAAAAAATTGTCAAATTCATCTTCAAAATTACAATCAATAAATAGGCAAACAAAAAAAATGTTTGTGAAAACTTTCTAAACCAATTTGCCTTAATCCTATTGTATTTTTGCTCGCTGAAACCCTATTTGCTATTAATTTTTTTTTATCACTCACAATTTTCTCACATTATGACATCGATTATATATTTTAATTCATATTTACAACACAGTTTCTGAGATAATAGTGAATAAATAATTAAAAATGTATAATTAATAATTTACACTAAAAACAAGCTGGCAACAACGCATTTATTTAATCTAAAAAGTGGATTAACTTTAGTACTTTTTTGACTTTTTTCGTTTCAGCCATTGTCGCAACAGCTTTTAATCGTTTATTAAGAACTTTTTGTTTAATAAATCGACCTTTATAATGCATTCAAGCTCCGACAATGTTGCCACATTTGTCAAACGAGCACGGAATTGGCTAGTAGTGGTACATAAATAGCAAAAAGTTTTGGGCTTTTGAATTATGAATCCTTATTGTCTGTTCTATATACTCTAGCATTAACTTTTTGCTAGTATTGTCGCGAAACAACTACCTTAATCCGCTACTGAGTATTCTGCTATTTTAATTTGGTAGCTTCTATTACTAAACATTGACATTATACTTAATTTAATCAAACATTTTCGATAAAGTGAATATCTTTCGTCTTGTATTGAATAGATGAAGAATGCGTAACGAAACTCGAGTCATATCTTAATAGTGAAGAATCTTGAGTCGTTTTGCAATCTGAAATGAGCTGGAAAGTATTTTTTGAAAGTCAATTATTTCGGGTCAGCTTCTCTCGATGGCTGCTCTTGATCTGGACACCACTCTCTAGGCCTCTCTTCACAAGACGGAATTAAATGCGATGATACAGCGGATGCTGCTCGGCCACAAACTTATCCATGTAGATTTAAAGATGACATTAATGATCGAAGAACGCAGAGGCTGACCGAATGATAAACATCTCTATATTATCACAGAGAAAGAGAAAAAAATCGGAAACGGAACATCAAATACCGCCTTTAAATCGATTTAAAATAATCTTTTTTTCTTTTAATTAATTCTGAGAAACTTTGCTCCATCTTTTGGAGATCGTTTTAAAAGTCGAATTTTTCTCACGTATACTAACATTCCTGAGCCTTTATAATAATCTAAAGTATTAGGCTCACATGCTTTTAGATTCAAATTATAATACAGTTTTATTTTCTTTAATTGTTCAAGGGTTATTAGTCACAAAAATAATAAATAAAGTAATTCAAAAATTATTAATGCCTACTTAGTTATTGATACAGTTTCGATCACCACTGGTAAACCATCTTGAGTAGGAAATTAGTCGTTATATTTTGGAAATTGTCCAATTAATCATAGCATTGTCCATCCAATAACACAGATATTACAAGTCCCCATGACTTCAAGAAACTGGAACTGTCTCCCGGCCTCCGTCTTTCCAGACACTTACAATTTTCAAACCTTCGAAACTCGGGTGCACAAACACCTACTCCTCCACTCCTTTGCCTGATTAATTTCCACTTCTCTTCGATAATGCAATTGTCTTTCAAGATCCATAAGGGGCTGCATCTTTTTGGTGCATAAATAGTACCTTAACAAGAGCTCAATTATTCATCAATATTTATTTTATCGCCTTGAACGTAATCATCATTAGATTCCCATAGTAGTTATAGCAATTTTCGAAATTTGTATACAAATTTGCATAAAAAACATTACAAAATTAAATTTATTTTATGTTTCTTCTTCTTCATGTGCCATACTCGATTACGAGTGTCGGCGATTACTATGGAGAGTATTCTTTCCATTGTAATGTTCCTGGGGAAATTTTCTACCGGGGTGGTTTCACATTGCCTTCCCCTGAAGGTATCAGATTATAGCCGGTCAAATATTTCCAGCGGGTCGGTTTTGAACCCGCGGTAGCTTGATTAGAAGGCATGCACTTTAACCACTATGCCAACCTGACTCATTTCATGTTTGTTCATTATTAATAGCTGGTTCGCACGAACAATAAGACTTAGGGCCGGTTGTATGTCGCAAAGTAAATGTTTTTTACAACTAACAAAGGGTAGATGGTAAATGGAGGGACTGAGACTGCCTGTCATCTGATTAAGGTAAGAACTGGTAAGAAATCATCTCTGTGATCGACTGTATCCTTTAGCTGGTCTAAATAATAGCAAATAAGTTGTCTTGGGTATCATAATGAGATAGCCAGCGGAGATCACGTTTGTGTTTCTGTCACGATTCCGATCTTCTTGACCAACTCCTCCACCATTCTTTATTGTCTTCTTGAATGGGTTTGTACAACAAACAACAAAAAATGAACAAAAGAATGATAAAGTATCTATTGTTTGTTTATTCAATTTAATTTACATTGCACTATTAGTAGCCGGTACCAAATTATAAAAAACGATCCTTTGTTTAAAAACCATTTTATTAAGCTATGTACTACTGAAATTTTAACAAGTGTCAGAGTGGTTGAATTTATAAGAATACTCAAAGAGAACTCTCACATCCTGGCAATAGAAATGAAATTTTGAAAGATCCAAAAGTATGTGAAAACTTCAGTATTCTAGTTCATTGTTACTAAATTGAAAAGATTTTTCTTCCCAGAGTAGCAGTGTTGTTGAGTTCTTCTTAGTAGATATTACCAAATCAATTGTTAATACATTTTGTTCGTTTTCAACCTCCTAATTAAATCTTTAATTGGGAAATACTCAAATTTTGAAACCAGAATTAACTTTCCGGACTGAAATCAGAGTAATGTTCAAAAAAGAACTAAGCAGAAGCTGGGGCGGACTGGCCATGGAAAATGTGGGAATTTCTACATGGGTCGTATACAATTTGGGCCGTTTTTCTAAATTATAAGTAATAATAACTAGAAAAAGATATTTTTTTATTCATGGGATGGGCCTGTAATAATTTTTTCCACACAAAAATTTAAGGCCCAGTCAATTCCTGAACAGAAGACACATATTTAATAATTTTTTTTATAAATCTTATCTTATCTTATCTTATTATATTAAATGAGCAATTCTTGTATATATATATACTATAGGTATCTATATATAGAATTGGTTTCTCGAAAACGGCTCTAACGATTTCGCTAAAAAATTAGTCTACTTATCAAGTCTCATGAGTTATTAGCCGTGTATAAATTTTAATCCAATTGAAATAAAGGAAGGGGTTGTTTGATTTTTTTCAACTTTAAGGTCTTATTTTGTTCATTATAAAATGCTGAATATTTTTGAAAAATTAAATGCAATTTGTTAAGAAATTTAATCGAGTTATGAGTAGAAAGCAATGCTTAACTTCAAAAATCTTGTAGACCAATCGAAAAACGACTATATCTTGGTTGTCTAGTGGTTGATTTTCAAGTTTAAGGTCTTATTTTGTTCATTATAAAATGCTTAACAATTTTCTATATGAAATGCAATTTGATAAATTAAATAATTAACGAGAAATGACTGATTGGCGAATGACATGACCGATGTTTTGACGAAAGCTCTCAATATCTTATTAATTATTGGTTCTATTAAATCTGATTTTATTATATGAAATGTTTAGTATATTATTGTGAATGAAATGAAACTTTATTTTTAAAATTTTGATTCAAAATTAATTGAGTTATGAGCAGACAGCCATGCTTAACGTTAAAAATCTAGTAGACCAATCCAAAAACGACTTTATCTTGGTTTTCTAGTTGTTGATTTTCAACTTTAAGGTCTTATTTTGTTCATTATAAAATGCTGAATATTTTGAAAAATTAAATGCAATTTGTTAAGAAATTTAATCGAGCTATGAGTAGAAATCTATGCTTAACTTCAAAAATCTTGTAGACCAATCGAAAAACGACTATATCTTGGTTGTCTAGTGGTTGATTTTCAAGTTTAAGGTCTTATTTTGTTCATTATAAAATGCTGAACAATTTTCTATATGAAATGCAATTTGATAAATTAAATAATTAACGAGAAATGACTGATTGGCGAATGACATGACCGATGTTTTGACGAAAGCTCTCAATATCTTATTAATTATTGGTTCTATTAAATCTGATTTTATTATATGAAATGTTTAGTATATTATTGTGAATGAAATGAAACTTTATTTTTAAAATTTGATTCAAAATTAATCGAGTTATGAGCACACAGCCATGCTTAATGTTATAAATCTTGTAGACCAATCCAAAAACGACTTTAGCTTGGTTGTCTAGTTGTTGATTTTCAACTATAAGGTCTTATTTTGTTCATTATAAAATGCTGAACATTTTCCAATATAAAATGCAATTTGTTAAGAAAATTAATCGAGTTATGAGTAGAAAGCAATGGTTAACTTCGAAAATCTTGTAGACCAATCCAAAAACGACTTTATCTTGGTTGTCTAGTGGTTGATTTTCAACTATAAGGTGTTATTTTGTTCATTATAAAATGCTGAACAATTTTGTATATGAAATGCAATTTGATAAATTAAATAATTAACGAGAAATGACTGATTGGCGAATTGACATGACCACTTTATTCGCCAATACATATATCCCCATGACTTCAATGAACTGGAACTCTCTCCCAGCCTCCATCTTTCCCAGCACTTATAATCTTCAAACCTTCAAACCCCGACTGCATAGACACCTACGTCTACACCCTCTCACTTAATCAACTTTCCCTTCTCTTCGGTAATGCAAGGGTCTTTCGAGATCCATAGGGGCTGCATCTTTACTGGCTTTGCATTCGATTGCATTAAAAAAAAAGAATGCGGTTTTTTATTTATTAAAGGATAAAATAAAATAAATGAATCATTTAGATAGGTTGTATTTATTTAAGTCTTTGTATTAAGTGATTAATAAAAATCACTTAATGTTCTGTTAAAGAAAGTGCTTCTTTTAAATAAAGTATAAAATGTAATAAATAAAAGAATAATGAATGCTTAATGTTAGAAATATAATAATAAATAATTTCTCGTAGGGGTTTTGAATATATATAAATAGTGCAGAGTCAGTGGTCAGTTTAGCAGTCATCATGTTGTCTTCGTCTACTATTTGTCTTCTGGTCCCCCTTTTGGGAGCCCTTTTGGCTCAAAACAGTGAAGCCGCTGGAGTATGCGGATCAATGCTTGAACAATTCCAAGTACGGCCTTTAAACCTCGAACTCAATAAGGAGGTATGTGTACAAATTACTTTAATTATTAAAATTTGTAATACAAGAAGTAAACTTGTTTATGTTTATTGTTGATTTTAATTAAATAATAAATATTATTGTAATTATTGCAAAATAAATAAAAAAATAGAATTTATAATTTGTTTTATTCTATCGATTTATTAAATAAATAACATCTAAATTGTTAAGAAATTTTAAATTGAAGATTATTATGGAACTATGAAAAACTTAAGTAGTCTGGAATAATTAGGAAATTAATTATATAGTACAGTGATTCTCAACCACTGGGCCGCGGAACTTTAGTGTACCGCGAGATTCTTTAAGTGTGCCGTCAGAGTTAGGCAGTGGTCCCACCGGAATTGATAGTTTTTTTTTTACATTTCTTTATCAAGTGAGACTAAATTTAATCCAAATATTTATTTCATCATTTGAACTAAAGAGGTAGTAACATTTTACAGGATGCATTATGTCCTATGATAATTTTATAGGTATATCAATCAATAAACCAAATAAAATTCTATTAATTTATTTTATTGTTAGTGTGCCGTCAAATTTTTAAATTATTAAAAGTGTGCCGCGACGAAAAAAAGGTTGAGAATCACTGATATAGTACTTATACGATTACATATCTTGTAAAATCTAAAGATTTAAATTTAATTTAATTATTGCAGAATAAATGAAAAACAGATTTTACATTATTTAGAAATTATAATTTGTTTTATTAATAGATTAATTTAATTAATTAATTCAATTAATAATTACCATAATAATTATAGGAATTTAGTGAGTGTATGTGAGAGATACTTATTTTTCGATAACTTTTAAGGAGTTCAGTGTATGTAATTTTTTTGTAAATTTTATTAATTATCAGTGTGTTGTAGCCATTATTCACAGCTATATTATAAATCATATTTAGTTCATTGTTGAAATCTGAAGTGTCCATTGGTATCGAAATAATTCTGTAGATGGTCGAATAAAAAGGGGTAAATTTAGTGTTAGTCGGATGGTTAGACGAAAATGGAATCACTGTGTCTGTGAAAGTATAAACATTTTGTAATTAAGTTTGTTTTTCGAAATAGTTATTTGGAGGTCCAAGAAGGAAAGAGTTTTATTTCCAATTTCGGAAGTGAAATTTATATTAGGGTGAAGGGAGTTTAAGTAATTTTGGAAAGAGCTTAATTGTCTAAGAGTACCTGATCATATGACAAAAATATCATCAACGTATCTACGCCAAAATACAATTTGTTTAGCAAAGGAATTGTTCGGACTAAGAATTGTTTTTTTCTAAATTAGCCATGTAAATTTCAGCAACGATAGGACTGAGTGGGCTGCCCATTGCTAAACCTTCGTTTTGCTTATAGCATTTATTATTAAAAATATAATAGTTCTGGTTTATGCATAGGTCTAATAATTTAAGAAGTGGTTGCAACATGGAGCGTAATACCAAGTTGGGCCTTTCTTTTGCCTTCCACCTTGCCCTGGACGATGATCCCTTCCAAGCCTGTATCTGAGCGGGTGAGGTGGTCGACCACCTCTTTCTGCTAAACTGATAATTAAAAACAAGTCTAGGAATCGATTGAAAGTAAGGGATGATATGCGTAATGCGTGTAGTTTTGAGTAAAAATATCACCCCAAGAATTCAAGAACTTGTACAGAAGATGCAAGCTCAAAAATCTCATTGAAAGCGAAAAAATTATGTTTTCAATAACTATAACACTGTTAATTAATGTTTCTTTTGAATTAATCTTATCTTATTATATTAAACGACAAAATCTTGTATATATATATATATATATATATATTCAATCGGGTTCTCGAAAACAGCTCTAACGATTTGGATGAAATTCACGGGTTAGGGGGGTTTTGTGTTGGACATTTGGTCTGTCACGGTTTCATCTTCGGCTAAATTGTTTTTGATGGGTTTTTTGATAATTGAAATAATTATTCTCAGGTGGTTGTCTCGATAAAAATGTATATTTACATTTTTATTCAATTTCCTTTCAATTTTTAATTGGTTTTTTAATTTTAGATTCCACTAATAGATCTTTACAAATATTATTAAATATATTAAAAGTTAGAAAATTTAATTGATTAAAAATTGCATTTTAAATCCCACAAGCGTATTTTTCTGTATTAGAATTTGGCAATTTAATTGATGAACTCAAAAATGGTTATTTAATTAAAAAAATTTATTATACGGTATTTATTTATATACCTATACATATATACAAGTTATATTTCCGGCCTTAGTTATTATGTTTTTTTAAAACTAAGGTTACAAATACTTAGGTGGTAGAGCTATGGATTGGATGTAGTTTCTTGGATAGCTTTTTAATTTATTTTTATTTTAGACTTTTTAGGATCTAATGTGGGTGCTGGATAATGTAGGAGATTTGTTTAAAAGTTCATTTATTTAATACTATTTTAAAGTTTTTTGAAATTTAGAAAATGTTTATAATGTTTAAACACGCGTGATTTTGGTTTTTTATAGACACTACACAGTTTGGAACTTGATTGAAGAAAGTTTGTAAAGTTATAAAGTTATACTGGGTTGGATGGAGGGTATTACGGATCAAGCGTTTAGTGTCACACTTAATTATTGTATGACAACCCAGGAGAATCAGGTGAAGTACACAATGTAAAATATACGGGTTAAACCGTTCAGTTGGTCCAGTAAATGTGACCAGTACTCACAGTTGTTCGGGCTGAGATTCACTGTTAGAATAATACTGTAGGGATTTTGGTCCTAGAGTAGCCAGGTGTCCTACCGAGTCTTGCCTCGGGACGATTCTAAAGCGAGAGTCTAGCGCGACTGCCCGCCCGAATGATTCTTCCTCGTCTCCGCTGCAAACGATTCTGAATTATGTGGCTGTGAAAAACCTCTTTTATACAGATTTGCGGGAGCTGAGCTTTGCAGTTTTCATAACATCATTTAAAGTGCAAGCTTGGAGTCCTGAAGCAAACCGCCAAGTTTAACTTACATATATACACATAATCTGTGGGTCACTACAAGACTTGAAATTCAAAAACTGGGTGAGGGGGCGGGGGCGAGGGCGGAGGTGACGGTGGGGGGAGATGTGGGGGGTGCAGTGGTGGAGTACGCGGGTCGAGGGAAGTGTTTTCGGGGGTGGGGGTCTACGTGGGGGGTAGATGTGGGGTGGATGTGTGCAGGAGGTGGGGTGAAGTGGTGGGGGTCCGGGGGGTAGGGGGGTGTTTGGGGATTAATATATAGCTTTTTAACTGAAGCAAAAAGCTACCGAGCATCGCTCGGTGTCCAGGTACTGATTACTTATGTTAAACGTTTCGATTAAAGATTATTTTTAGATTGATACAATTTATTTTTTAACCTTGTGGTCCCTGCCATTAATAACGAAATCAAAGTGGTCTCTGGTCAAAAAAAGGTTGGAAACCGCTTGATCTATTCCAACTGAGCTATCGAAAGTGTTAACTATTTATTGATCAAAGAAATAAATTAATTTAAATTATAAAATCGTTATTAATTAATTATGTGTGATTAATTTATAATAAATTTAATCACAAAAATAAAAATTGGATATCTAATTTAATGATTAATTGTCTGTTTGTTTGTTTGTTTGTCAGGTTATTGGCGATTGGTATGTAGTTGCAGCTTACGAATCCGAGCCTCGATTTTTTATCGATGTCCAATGTTTTCATATCCATTGCGAGTTAACCGACAAAGACAATGTATTCAATCTTACTAGACATCTACGATTTATTAATCAAACCAGAGTTGAATATGAAGGGCGACAAGTATTGGAAGAAAACAATACTGGTTCATTTTATTCCGATATTAAACATGATCCTGGTAATTCAGGTTTTTCACTTTATCATACGTAATAAGAACTACATATTCTAGTCTTGAAGATAAAATGTTCTTTTTCGCTTAAATTTTTTGAAATATCACATAAACTGGTAAAACAATATTAAAAAAAAATTCTGCAATGTTTTAAATATTTCTAAATTGCCCCTCCTGAATAATTTTTAATCTTTATTGTTAGGGGGCTCGTGTGCTGAGTGCTGTGTGGCGCTTTGTGCCGCGCCCCCCACCAAGTCGATGGGGTCCTAACAATCTGATGAGCAGAAGGTTGTTAGTTGCGTGTCCACCAAGGGTGTGTGCAGGGAAGGGGCTGCTGGTTGGCGGTTGGCCCCTCCAGATCCGAATGTTCGAATCCGTTTCGCTTGCTCAGTCGAAATCGAGTCGCTTCAATTATAGCATGGCTGAAAACATTTCAGTCATGCAGAAGCGTCGCAACGATCCAAATGAGTCATCTAGCGGCCGTGTCTCAAGGCTCGTCGCCTAAGCGACAGCGGGCCGCTACAATCTTGTTTAATAATTCTTTTCTTACAATTTTAGATTTGATGATATCTGTGATTCTTCTTGACTACAGTTTAGATGCGCCAAGTGATAAAGACAATTATTTAATTTATTATGCATGTGTTCCTGGACAAGGTCAAGAGAAAGGTAAGCAAAAACACGAAAAATTATAACTGTCTGTTTTTACTTTACCATAAAGGGTATCGGAATCGGAGTAGCCGAGAGCTTAAAGACACTAGCCTTGTAAGCAGGAGTCTCGGGTTCGAGTCTGAGTCCCTGCATTGAAATTTGACCGGCTATAATCTGATTCCTAGTCACCAATCCGTCTGGCAAGCGTGGTGACTTAATGCCAACCCCCTTCCATTTGATGGAAGAGGCCTATATTCAGCAGTGGATTGTCGATATCGACAGGCTGATGATGATGATGATGACAGGGTATGGTCAAGTATTGTAATCGTGAATGAAAAAAATGGGTTTTTTTTTGCTACTTTTTTCGAAACATCTCAAAAACGGCTCAAACTATTTTGATTAAAAAAATTGTGCGAAACTATGGCATTTCGCTCTACAAAAAAGCTTTAATAAGTGAATATCGAAAAAATTATATTTTTTGAGATAATAATTGTTTAGTCAAAATGTCTGTTATTATGTTAGTACGTGCTAGCTCAGAAATTAGTCTGAATATCGAAACCAAATTACACACGTATCAAGAGCTGATTAGATTTTGGTGCATATCGAACCAAAATTAAGGGGGGGTGGAGGGGGTTAAAAATTAAAAATCTAGGCTATATTAGAAAACTCAACCAAATGTTGTCTAGATAATCAGTGAGCCCCCAGAAGTCTAAAAATGCAAAAACTAACCTCCCCCATACATGATTATAAATAATGTAGATTTTATTCTCTATTCCTTTCAATGTAAAATCCTTTTTAAAAATAAAGATTCATTTTCGCCTTGAGAAAGGCGCTTGATGTTCGCCAGTCAAGATCTTTCGATCAAATGACAGCGAGGACACGCCCCTTTTATAATCACAGGCCGCACGCATACGTCACCAGCAAACTACCACCAATTAACCAATCAGTTTAATTGCTAATTAGGGCCGCCAGGTTTATAAAGGCAGCTAGCCCCTCGACGCAAAGTCAGTTGTTGTAGCTCATTGAAGGGGACAAGCGAAAAAGTAATTGTATACAGGTTGTGTAATGAAAAGGCAATGAATGCAGGCTTTGTGACAATATTTTATTTAAAGCATATTTCTACTGCCTCTGTGCCAATAATTTGTTTAAAACATGTTTCTACTGCCACTGTGCCATTTTTTTAATGATATTGATGTGAGAAGGAGATACACCAGAAGGTGCATCCCCTAAAGGCCTGTATGGGATGGCCCCTCCATCGTGAAAAGAATAGAGTAGAATGAAAAGAAGCCGGGATCACGAGCCAATCTCAGAAACATAGATACAATCCAATATCCAATTTTACTAAGGTTTTAGGGGCTTCTAGCAGCGGTAAATTCTCCCCGCTATAAATTAGGTTAAATTTATCTCCCACTATTTAAAGCATATTTTCAACTGACTCTGTGCAAATTCGTATTTTAAATAGCATTTTCTGGCTTTACGCCGCCAAGAGAGATTCTAATCTCTGAAGATCATCTCCCATCCAAGCGCGGCGAATATCCTTCTAACTAACTCTTCGAACTAAAACTAAAAATCATCCATCATCTTAATCATTTCCTATAATAATTTTATTAAATATTAAATATAAGTGAGGGGCCACGTTGTATGGTAATGTCAAATAGATGGCCACATCAGAACACGTCAATTTATTTAAATAACATAGGAGTTTGAAACACATAGGGAATGTGAATCGTATCTTTTAAAATGAAATTTAAAATGAATTAAAAGCAAAGTCATATATCGTAGTTGTTATTATCAAAATGTCGTATTTAAAAAACAACACTTTTCATTAGTTAATACAAACTTCTGTTTTCATTTATATTAACCCTATAACTACATACTTTGTTTTGTTTTTAATGTGGCTATAACTTGAGTTCTATCACCTGATAATATAAAATAATTTGAGAGCAGATGTAACAGAAAATGTAGCTAACAAATATTAGTGTTTTTCTTCAATAAAAGTTTTTGGGTAAATTTAACATACGATATTTTGATATAATAGCGACGATATTCAAGGATGATTTGATTTCAGTCTCAATTTTTTTTTTTAAATAATTTTTTTTTATTTAAACTTTTGAAATACCCACGATATATATATATATAAAACAAGAGAAAATAGGTTATCAGTTTATTCTGGTGCTATATTGTTTTTTTTTTTATTTATTTTTAAATCAAAGAACTGATTAGATTTTGTTAGAATCTCTTATTTAAAAATCTTCATAAAAAATTTTACTCAAGCGGAATTGAAATTCTTTGGAGAATTACTCCACATATACCTATCGATATGTTTATAGGGATCGCAATACCGGTACAGCGAAAACTAGTATTTCGTGCTATTTTGCAATTTCGTAAAACCAATATTCGCTAAGCTAAAATACCGATATTTTCGGTATTAACTATTTATAAAAAAAATTGCCACAAACAATAATACAAAATCAACTGATGTGGACTTTCACATTCTAACTTATTTGAAATCATTGCGACACTCCTAATTTACACCCCATTCCTTTATTTCACGCGAAACCATGGCATTTCGTTCTACAAAAAAGCCCAAATAAGTTAACATCGAAAAATTTATATTTTTCGAGATAATAATTGTTTGGTCAAAATGTCTGTTAGTCTGTCCGTATGTTAGTTAGTCTGTGCGTTACCAAATCTTTGTGGACGAGCTAGCTCAGAAATTAGTGTGAATATCGAAACCAAATTTCACACTTAGTTTTGGTGCATTGAGATTAAGAGCTGATTAGATTCCAAATTTTGTAGACATGTGTGGGAGATAAATTTAACCTAATTTATCGCGCGGAGAATTTACCACTGCTCGAAGCCACTAAAAACTTAGTAAATTGGACTATATCTAACTTTCTGAGATTTGGCTCGTGATCCCGACTTCTTTTCCTTATACCCTGTTCTTTTCACGATGGAGGGGCCAGCCCATACAGGCCTTTAGGGGATGGACCTTCTGGTGTATCTCTTTCTCACATCAATATCATTAAAAAAAAACAAAAAAAACAAAAAACAAAAACATAATCAGTGGGACCCCAGAAGTCTATAAATGCAAAAACGAACCACCCAAAGTGGTGGGGGGGGGGTAGGGTCAAAAAAAGAAAATCTAGGCTCTTGTACCAAACTCAACCAAATTTTGTATACATAATCAGTGGGACCCCAGGAGTTTAAAAATGCAAAAACTAACCCCATCCCTTACATGATTATAAATAATTTTATTAAATATAAGTGAGGGGCCAGTGTCAAGTGGACGGCCACACCAGAACACGTCAGCTTATTTTTCTAATGTTAAAAATTATTATTTTACTGTTTTTATTAATAATATTTTATTATAACTTCGTTTATTTTAACAACATACATAACAAAATTGTTTATATTTTTAGAGTTTATTATTTTTTATATAAATCTAATGTTCCGTCGTTCCATAGTTGAACGATCGCTGGCAAAAAGACTTCCTATGTTTATGTTTTCTTCTGTTTTCCGTTTGTTTATAATTTGTATTCCTAGTTTTCCCCTCGCTGGTAAACAACGCTATTTCTACTAATAAAACTTTTCTCCTCAAGTAATCATTCTATTCTCTTATTCGTGGATATTCTAACAAACATTTTTGGTCCTTCGAGCCGGACATATCGTCCCACTATATTATCTTATTTTTCTCAACATTCCACTCCACAAGATGGAAATCAACACCCAAGTACCACGCATTCCAATCTCTCCTACAGCCACCGCGGCCTCTAAAAGCACTATTAAAAGTTTCCAAAGAATTCTCAAACATATTTCCTCGATTGTCGCCTGGTGTTCATCCCACAACTAATAAATATGGCGACATTTTTGAAAATTTGTAATACCGGTATACCGGTACAACGTTTAAAAAAATACCGAATACGAGTATTGTATTTTTGGTCTTCTATACCAAACCCTATATGTGTACGAATTAATTGATAATAGGTTAATGAAGGTTAGAGATTTAAAATGCCTGTACTTAATAATCTGTAATTTAGAAACAAATTAATCAATTCAACTCCAATTGCAAAATCTACACATTTTCTACCAATCATTTTTAGATTAAATTTACTATTCGTTTAAAATAAGTTTGTTAATATACTATATATTCCTTTTACTTTACACTTTTAGATTACACCGTATTTGTCTCGGTTTCAAGAGAATATTCCGCAAATCAAACAGAGATTGTGACTGAGGTAACTAAACAGGCTCTTGCTAGAACTGGTTTAGCCCAAGAAGAAACTAAAAATTTTTTCAATGAAGGATGTGGAGAAGAAGACCCGATCTGGACCACCACTCCCTCTGAATAAGGAACGATCCAAAATAACATATTAAATACCAAACAACCACAAACTCTGTTTTAAATTAGTTTGTATTGAAATTTTTAGAAAATGTATTTGATAAATAAATAAATACTAAGTAGAACAATAAATAAATAGATTTTATATATCTAAAACAAAAGGCATTTTAAATTACTTACCCTTTTTTGTATTTCTATATTATTGTAAAGATGTCTTCTTTTTTTCAAACTATGAACTTGATTTTCTGTTATTATTAGGTGGAATTCACGATAAGAGTGACAACCATTCAAATTTATCCACTAATTTCTCTAAGCAACCGCCTCACAGTGGTTTAGAATCCGAAAAACGTGATCGAAACCTCTAGCACTTCAATAGTTGACTAAACGAGGTGAAAAATTAACAAGTCATTTTGGTACATCTTATCATATTGGAGGGGGGGAGGGGGGTCAAAACATGAAAATCTAGGCTTTTGGACTAAACTCAACCAAATTTTGAATACATAATTAGTGGACCCCCAGAAGTCTAAAAATGCAAAATCTAACCCTCCAAATGGAGGGAGGGTCATATATTGAAAGTCTGGGCCCTTGGAACAACTCAACCAAATTTTTTATACATAATTAGTGGGCCCCCAGAAGACTAAATAAAATTTTGGAGCAGCTTGTCATCTCCAACCTACATTGAAGGTGGAAAAGTGTGTACCGTTTAGGAAACTATATAAGAGTTATAAAAATACTTTCTTTATCAGTCAAATACATGAATTTTTTAAAATTTTAATAATACTGATCAAGCAACTTGAGAGAAGTGGAAAAAAATAGAAAAAGAAAAAATTTATAATCAAAATAGTTTCTAACTCCAAAATATCAACAGTTACTCGAACCAATTTAATTACTGTAAAAAGAAAAAAATAGTAAATACATTAAATAAAAATAATGAAGAAATTAACGAAATTAGAAGTTAAAAAAAACTGAAAATCTGCTCACGGGTTAAAACAAAATGCAAACTAAAAATTAAATAAAACGTGAGACAAAATTTTTGTAAACTGAGTAATGTAAAAAGAGTAAAAATGTAAGAATCCAAAACCTGAGCAGGGTATGGATAGAAAATAAATAAATAATAAAAAAAAAAAAATACAAGAGGTATGAAAATTCTTTCTTTATCAGTCAAATACGCGAATTTTTATTTATTTTTAAAATTTTAATAATACCCTTGGTAAAACTATCAATAATAATAATAATGATAAAAATAAAAAAAGGCAATAATTATTGATGTTGCGGTTCCCTCGGATGACAAACTTCTGTCAACAATCGCTGAAAAGAAGATGAAGTCCCAAGCGCTGTTTGTCCGGCTAAAAGATATGTATAAGCTTCAGGGGGTAGAGATACTCCGTCCCAGTGGTGGTGTCATAAGCTGCAACTACATACCAATCGCCTTTAACCTGACAAACAAACAAACAGACAATTAATTATTAAATTAGATATCCAATTTTTATTTTTGTGATTAAATTTATTATAAATTAATCATACATAATTATTTATAACGATTTTCTAATTTAAATTAAATTATTTGTTTGATCAATTAAAACTTTCTAAAGCTCAGTTGGTGGACGCGCCAAAGCGGTCCTATGTAATGGCGGACTTACTCAGGGTGAATCGTAGTTTAACTCTTAATTGCTAACTCTATGACACCGGTCACATGATCCAAACAATACTAATTAACAGTGAAAACAAAGATTTAAGTATCTTTTTGGGTGTCTTTTTTTGAAAAAAGATGGAGCTATAATAATTATATATGTTGCATGTCAGAGAGAGATTTGTCTTAAGGGTTAGGCTACTTGCCCGGCAAGCTTAGTTAGCGCTTGGGTTCGATTCCTAAGGGGACGAACCTCTCTGATATGCAATGTAAAAATATTTCTCTAATATCTATGATGTCCTTTAAAGTTAAATTCATTTAATAATACTAAAAAATATTTTTTTTTCATTATTAATAATTCAGTTGGGGGGTCGGGTAGGCTAGGCGGTAGCATGTCAGCCAGCTAACCAAGAGGACCCGAGTTCGAATCCGACTCGAGGCATCCGGCTAAAATCTGATTCCCGAGGTAGAGACAAATTTAAATAAAATGAATAGTATCGTAAATGGCTTATGGCTGGAAAGGCCGAAAAGCCAAAAAAAATAAATAATTCAGTTGTTTATTAACAAGCAAACAAGCCACATCGGAACGACTCAAGTTGAACCTTTTCATACATTTTACTCGAGTTAATCGTTTCCCTGACAGCCAGAAATCAATCTACAACATATCAAGTGATTTTACAAATAATTGCATTCATTTTGCAAGAAGATTTCTCCCAGCTAGCAGCGACCGACCGCCTACAATCTCAAACCATTGCTCAAAGGTTCTCAGACTTATTTTTTCATAACACATAAATGTCTCGTTTCGAAATCCATTTACTTACATGTTATTTATATTAAAAGAAATAGAGACTATTTCAACAGGAAGTTTATCTCACTTTTCTTTTTTTTTTTTTTTAATGCAATCGAATGCAAGAAGGGGTGCACCAGTACAGATGTAGCCCCTATGGATCTCGAAAGACCCTTGCATTACCGAAGAGAAGGGAAAGTTGATTGATTAAGTGAGAGGGTGTAGACGTAGGTGTCTATGCACCCTGGTTTTGAAGGTTTGAAGATCATGGGTGCTGGGAAAGATAGAGGCTGGGAGAGAGTTCCAGTTCCTTGAAGTCATGGGGATATATGAATTGGCGAATGAAGTGGTCCGGCACTTTTCCAATTTGACCGCGAAAGAGTGTTGGGAGTCGGCAAAACGTGTGCTGCGTGCAAAGCATGCTTTGGGGGGAATTATTGATTTTATCTCATCAGAGCACCTGCCGTGATAGTATCTATAGAAAAGGGAAAGGGCAGAGACATTTCTTCGATGAGCCAGCGAGTCGAGGGAGTCGGTGAGGGTAGAATCGTCAATTAGCCTGACGGCTCGTTTCTGAATTGCATCCAGGGTAGCAAGAGAGTATTTTGAGGCTCATCTCCACAGATGAGAGCCGTATTCGAGACAGGGGCGGATTTGGTCCTTGTAGATGGTGAGAAGTTGTGGGGGTTTGTAAAATCGCTTGGACCTGAATAAGAAGCCAATTCTTCCTTGCTGCAGATTTCGCCACAGAGGAGATGTGTTCATTCCAACACTAACTAGCTAATCTTATTCATATCCTTGAATCAAGCAAATATATTTCTTTCCCAATTAAAGTGAACTTGCATCCGTATTCATATTAAACTAACATTCCATACAACTTTTTTATCTAATATAATAATATTGTCACTCTCTTAAATATGAACTCTTTTGTTTTCTAAACCATGGACCAAATCTATTAATAAGAATATTTTTAGATAACATTGTAAAAAACCGATAATTAGCAATTATTAATTAAGATAAAAAAAATAAAAAAAGCATGCGGCTCTTCAGTCAATCTCGTGCGGCTCTTGAAGCCTCTTGAATAATAGTGATTTTAAAAAGTACAGGTTGGGGCATAAAGATATACCACATTTTGAAGAGTTATAAAAAAAATGAAAAAATTTAACTAGAAAAAAATTAATATATTTTTGAAAAGAACATAAAATAATTTTTTTTAAATGTATTTTAAACATTATCAGACAAAGGGGGGGGGGTCAAAAATGAAAATTCTAGCCCTTTCGACCAAACTCAACCAAATTTTGTATACATATTCTGTGGGCCCCATAAAGGCTAGAAATTCAAAAACTAAACATCCAAAATGGGGGAGGGTCAAAAATGAAAATTCTAGCCCTTTCGACCAAACTATGTATACAAAATTTGGTTAGTTTTTACATTTCTAGCCTTCTGGGGATCCACAGAATATGTATATAAAATTTTAATTTTCTCATTAATATATCAAAGAATAATTGATACGTCAACAAGAATTATTTTGACCGCGCTGATTTGAAAAAAAGATATTTTTATCTCGCGAGACTACTGCGGATTACGCTATTGGAGTCTGCGGAGTATTAAGTCTGGACCAATAGAGAAAAAGATGTATATATTAATGAGAAAATTAAAATTTATTTAATATCATTATTTCAAGTTAGAAATATATAAGTTCAAATATTATTTTCACTCAATATTTGACAAAAATTCCCTACATTAGAGTCGCGATCGAATAAAATGTAGAAAACCTTCAGTTTATATAAAATTTGGTTGAGTTTGGTCAAAAGGGCTAGAATTTCCATTTTTGACCCCCCCCCCCTTTTTTTGTCTGATAATATTTAAAATACATTAAAAAAAAAAAAATTTTATTTTTCAAAAACATAATTAGCTTTTTTCTAGTTAAATTTTTTCATTTTTTGTATCTCTTCAAAATGTGGTAGATCTTTATGCCCCACCCTGTATAATAATTAAATTAAAAAAATAATACAAAAATTAAATTAATTTGTAATTTGTAATGTTATATGTAAGTAGAACAAAAAAATATATGTTATTTCATTTATATTTTATAAAATAAAAAAAATGTCTTTTTTTAATAAACCATTAATTAATCTCCAAACAATGTGGCTCGCTTTGAAACAGATTTATAAATTTGCGGCTCCCAAAGTTAAGGTTAGTGGCCACCCCTGGTATAGAGAATGAAATGATATCCTGTTTACTTCAAAAAACAAGACAAAAATAAAAAAATTCAAAAATAAAATTAAAAATAGTTTGAAAATTGGCCCCGGTCTCCCCTAATTATCATAGGACCACTATCAACTCGGTTGTAAAATGTGTAGAATGAATAGAAGTATAAAATAAAAAATTATTTAAAAAAATCAAAGAGTACATACATACAGTTTCAAAAACAAGATTAAAATTTTCAAACTCAAAAATCGCATATAAAAATAGGTATGTAATAAAGAAAAAATGAATTTTGATGATTTTTGAAGAAGTTATGAGCAAAAAACCGAAATTCGATATCTTTTATACTAGTGATCAAAAAAATTTCAAAATTTACCAATAAGTGTTTTTTGATGGGTACTAAAAAAATGTCAAAAAATGAAGGAAATCAAAAATTAAAATTTTTCAAACCGTCGGATTTGGCGTGGAATGAATGGCCCCATAAATTTATTTACCATTTTCTAAGATAGTCTGTGCTCTATACAGGGTGATTCACGGTCGATGGCACGTTAGACGTTTATGGAAACCGGAAAGCAGGATTTTTCTGAAAATTTACCACCTTACATTTTCTTACCTGTTCTATCGATCTAAAATATTTTCGGCATTGCGACGTTTCCCCTTCCATCGAAAAGTCGTAGCAACTTTATTTTTTTAAATCGAACACCCCGTATATTAACACGTTTTTAGAACCGCCCTTTTATTCAAATACTTTTTTGTTAATATTGTCCTATACATATCTCTATCGGTTTTCGAGATAAAAAATAATTTGTGTTAAATAGTGCAAAACATGGCCTAATTAAACTTAAATAAATAAGTGGTCTCAATTCATGAAAAGTTGATATTTTTGTGGTAGTTTAAACAGATCCGAAGTATTTAAGCCGAAAAATCGACTCTATATTATACAGGGCGTGCTAAGATTACTATTATTTCCGGTATTCAAAAATGGGGTCAAAAGTTCGTTTTTTCAAATGAGACCCCTTGTATATTACTCAATAAATTAAAAGACGAAGAAAAATGCTTTAAGACGATATATCATGCCCCTATACCTAACATAAAACATCAAGTTTTTTAATAAAGCCGCTTTTTCGTGAAAAAGTATATTTTAAGGAATTTAATTTTAACTAACCATAGCAATATCAAACTTATGAGAATTTGTTGACTATTTATAAGAAACTTATAAAGAGTTTTTTTGACGGTGTTCAAAAAAATCTCCCAAAATGACCGCAAATATTGATTATTCAAACGAAGTTCTTATAGTACAAAATAAGTAATTTGAAATGAAGTTCTTATGGTACAAAACAAATAATTTCATAAGAACTTCGTTTGAATAATCAATATTTGTGGTCGATTTGGAAGATTTTTTTGAACACATAGTAATCTTAGCACGCCCTGTATAATATGGAGTCGATTTCTCGGCGTAAATTAAATACTTCGGGTGTGTCTAAACTATCAGTAAAATATCAATTTTTCATGAATTGAGTACACTAATTTATTTAAGTTTAATTAGGACCATTTTTTGTACCATATTTAACACAAATTATTTTTTATCTCGAAAACTGGTAGAGATAGGTATAGGACAATATTAACAAAAAAGTATTTGAATAAAAGGGCGGTTCTAAAAACGTGTTAATATAGGGGGTGTTCTATTTAAAAAAATAAAGTTGCTACGACTTTACGATGGAAGGCGAAACTTCGCAATGCCGAAAATATTTTAGATCGATAGAACAGGTAAGAAAATGTAAGGTGGTAAATTTTCAGAAAAATTCTGCTTTCCGGTTTCCATAAACGTCTAACGTGCCGTCGACCGTGAATTAGCCTGTATACTCCCTCCCCCTAGACAAAAATGTCTGTTAGAATTAAAGGTCCGTCGTATCCTTATATCCGCGCATAAGCCAAGTCCACCACTGGGGGGCTTTGAAATTATTCCATTATTGAAATGGACTTTAAGAATATATTCATACAATTTTAATTAATTAATTCCTAACACAAATTCAATTAATTAATTAAAAAAGAAATGCTTTTTCAATTAATTTCAATTTTATTATCCAAATAAATTATTCTTTTGAATTATAGATTACTTATTTTCAAATTGAAAATATAATCAGTACTTATACTTATCGAGAGTGATTGAGGAGGCAGCAGTTGTTTTTAATATAATAATTTTACATTTACTATTGTATTGATAAATTAAAATATAATAATGTAAAATTGGCTTCTCTAAGGGTTGCTATAAAAATATAGATTTTTATTAAAATAAAATATTTAAAATATAGGAAGTTTATCAATTAAATACTTTACCTATTAAAATATAGAATAGAATTTATAAGTCCTTATTCTAATAGATTTTATCGTAACAGTTACAGATACAATATTAACAAAATAGGATATTATTCTATTAAAATAGAAATGAGAAAAAAATGTACTAAGCAATTATAAACAAATAAATAAACAATAATGAAAAGTAAATAACATAATAACATAAAAGTCCCTAAAACCAAAGAGTCAAATTTACATATATATATATATTTTTAAACTTATGAAAATGAAATTTATTTTCTTAATTTTGAGGGGACCTTGTCATCAATATCAATCAATGCCTCTACCTTCATACATAATTATATTCTTATAAATAACTTTAATTCCTGACATTGAATAGAAAAGTTGGATATCCTAGAAAAAAGCTTGTTGAAATAAATCTATATATATATATATATATATATATATATATAATTAAGGTTTTGTCTGTACATTGCTCCAAATTACGCCAAATTTTGGTCGCACACGTTTCAAACAAAGTTATGAACGAAAAGACTCTCAACAGAATTTATGTCTGTCTGTATGTCTGTTT
>JALMQS010000150.1:10969778-11111196 GCA_024734495.1 Forficula auricularia | reverse complement strand
GGTCGAATAAGTTTTTAAGAACAGAAGCCAAGGTGCGAATATGTAAAACTATGATAAGGCCAATATTGACGTACGCAGCCGAAACAAGGCCAGATACAGCTAAAACTAGGCAGATGTTGGAGACGGCTGAGATGAAGACCCTAAGAAGAATCCTTGGCGTATCGTTGTTTGATAAACAAAGAAGTGAAGACATCAGGGAAAAATGTGAAATACAAAAGATCGATGACTGGGTCAAATGTAGAAGAGCGAATTGGTATGCACACGTGGAAAGAATGAGTGAAGACCGAATTCTCAAGAAAATTTTAACGAACAAGCCAGCAGGGAAAAGAAGTAGAGGTCGACCTAAAAAACGCTGGCAGGACGAGTTAGGATAAACAGACCACAGGTCTATCAATAAGAAGAAGAAGAAGAAGAAGAAGAAGATTTACTATGAGTTAAGGATTCTTGATCACTTGTTTTACATTAAAATTCAAAAGATGTAAAAATTTTATATATATATATATATATATATATATATATATATATATATATTCAGGCTATCAACTCATCTTCAGGAAGTACAGAAAATAACAGTTATTTTCTGTACTTCCTGAAGATGGGTATGATAGCCCGAAATATACCTATAAATATATTGAAAAATCTTTTACATCTTTTTAATTTTAATGTGAAACAAGTGACCAAGAATCCTTAACTCATAGTAAATGAATATTAAATATAATATTTATTTACTCTTATCTTTACTTTGATTTGGTGTTTGGGTTGCTTATCAAAGAGAAGCTTCGGCTGCAACTACCTAGATTAGAAATTTTTAATGAGATATCTTCCTATTTTCTTTTTTGTATACATGTTGAGCCGTCAAAATTAATTTTTTGTTAAAAAATTAACGTACTTTTCGTGCTTAATTGTTAATCCGGGTATGAAACTACACCTTTGTTTCAAGTTTCAACTTTCTAACTCAAGCCGATTGCTAATGGAAAATTTCCATAGCAATAAAATTTGATGAGATCATACCGATTCTTAAAAAAGTTTTTACTTTAATATATTTATTATAGTTAATGAAATGGAATGAAATTGTATAATAGAGATAATGATTCAACAACATGATCTCGTGAGTATACTCAGTATAATGTATGATAGTTACCACTTACGGAAATATACTGGAGAGGTCTAGAGAGACCCTCAATCTTCATAGTCCTTTGAGTATAGGTACTATAGAATGATTATAAATCAAGTAAGGTGAACACTTGCAAATGACTCATCCAATTGAAATTTAATTAATTAGTAAATTCATTGAAATGTAACTTTTAAATTAGAGAAGAAAGTGAAAAGGTTTTCAAGACTTGGTACTCTCTCTAACAAAATATAGTGAAATGGTAATTTTTTGTCAGCAAAAGTCCTGAGTTCGAAAGAAGAAACTTGACACAATGGTGCCATTTATTAATACAAATTTGTTCGGCATATATCATCTGATTCCTATATAAAAACCATTTATTTAATATTTCATTATTCGTGTCCATAATTAATAATTAAAGGAATCGTAGGGAGTGGGACAAGATAATCTTTAAAGAATTTGGTGTCGGTTCTAGGTGAAACATTTTAATAGATAATAAGTAAAAATATATTTTTCTAGGTGGGTTTCACAAATAAAACAAACATATGTTTTGAGTTTTTATCTCGATATATATTTCGGGTTATGAGCCCATCATCAGGAGTTACAAAAGAAAACTGTTATCTTTGTAACTCCTGATGATGGGCTCATAACCCGAAATATATATCGAGATAAAAACTCAAAACATATATTTGTTTTATTTGTGAAACCCACCTAGAAAAATATATTTTTACTTATTATCTAATTTGGACAAACTCTAAATTAAATACAAAGTTTGTTATTTAAATAGGCCAAACGTTTTGATTTCTGGTTCGCAACTTCTTCAGTGGCTCATTTATTTAACTTATTTGTCTGGAGTTTTGACTAAGAGAAAAACCATTTTCAAACAGTATCCTTACAAATTACTCAATTTTATCAAATAATTTAAATTGAAAAGTTTTGTTTTGCGAGAGTAGCAAGATTTGTGGATTCACAAAGAGAAACAAAGAGGTTTTCCTCTGCTTGATGCAAATAAACATACACACATATATATCGAAATGATATATCTGTATATATATATATATATATTATTCATTTGTTTGAGACTATAGTTTCGAAGGCTTGGCCCTCATCATCAGTCTTTTTAATTATAAAATCATTTTTCATTAGATCAGCATCGCGTGGATATTGAAAAAAAATTCAAATTTTGCTTGGCCCTCATCATCAGTCTCTTTAATTATAAATATTGATGATGAGGCCAGCTTCGAAACTATAGTCTCAAACAAATAAAAATATATATACAGATATATCATTCCGATATATATGTGTGTATGTTTATTTGCATCAAGCAGAGGAAAATCTCTTTGTTTCTCTTTGAAAATAATATAGCATAAACCTTTTAAAACAATATAATTGTTTCCTCTCAAAAATAATTAAAAGAATCAAATTGAATAAAAAAAAGGAAAAAAAAATTCAATTTGATTCTTTTTTAATTATTTTGACAGGAAAGCAATTATATTGTTTTAAAAGGTTTATGTTTTATATTATTTGATAAAATTGAGTGATTTGTAAGGATACTGTTTGAAAATGGTTTTTCTCTTAGTCAAAACTCCAGACAAATAAGTTTAATAAATGAGTCACTGAAGAAGTTGCGAACCAGCAACGAAACGTTTGGCCTATTTAAATAAAAAAAACGTTGTATTTAATTTAGAGTCATGTCCAACTCCCTACGATTCCTTTAACTTTTTATTAATTTAATTATTTTAATTTTTAAGTGTTTCATTCTAAAATTCTAAAGCTAGAAAGCCCAAAATTTTGCCCCCAGAAGTTATATCCCTAGTAGCACAATGTTTCAAACTATATAGATTTTTGAGAATCTATATAGGCACTATATTTTGAGAATCTATATAGGCACTATATAGTTACTATATAGTTTGAAACATTGTGCTATCTAGTATATAACTTCTGGGGCAAAATTTTAGGCTTTCTAGCTTTAGAATTTTAGAATTCTTGAGGTTTCGTGCGTATCTAGTCAGGCTAAAAATCACGTTGGTAAATGATTTCTCTCCATTCGGCCTTTGCTTAAATTTAGAATCACTAGACCGTGGAATTTTTCGAATGAAAATTAAATCTTTAATTGAAATATTTAGCGAGATACATATATCAGATGGGCCTTCTCACATGGTAACATTAATCATCGGTGTGCTATGTGTATTGGCATTCGGATTCAATTCCCGAGGGCGTGAATGCAATTCTTCTGACATGTAATTAAAATTATCCATTCCAGCCGGGGTCAGGTTTCAACCGGATGCCTCGAGTCGGATTCGAACCCGGGTCTAGTTGGTTAGCAGCTGACACGATAACCCCCAGCCTACCCAACCCCCAAGCAGAGTTGTTAATTGATAAAGAGAAATGAGGTTTTACTATGGTTGATGGGAATAAACAAACACGCATATAAACACACATATATATAATTTGTTGATTACTATAGTTTCAAAGGTTTGACTTGTAATTAACTTGCTATAACAACAAAACGAATGTTGGCCAAATTTCTCTTTAAGAAGGTTCTTTCGCGACAATCCACACAAAAAGATTTAGCCTCGTAACCACTCTATAAATATGAACGGAACTAAAATTTTAGGTTATGTTTTTTTACCGTGACTGTACCACTCACACTACGAAATCTCTATATCTATACACACATTCTTGCCGGATCGTTTCCAAGCCATTGATCTTATATCCCCTCCACTAAAAATAATCGCCCAAATATGTTGTTTTTTTGTTTTTTATCAAAACTAAATGGTAAATAATTTCTATTTTTTTTTTAAGTTACTCCGAATATATTATTCTAACAAATAATAGTTTTTCATCATGATGGTGAAAGTCCTTCAATGAAAAAAATAAAATAATGATCCTTTCCCTATCTACCTCATGTTAAAAATATCATTTTGAATTGCAATTATTTCATGTTTGGCGTGGCAAATCGTCTTTTTATGATTTTAATGACACATTCCAAGTTTCAAAGACGTCTTGAATATTTGTATGAAAGCGTGGAAGAACTACCTTAAAAGCGAACATACAAAATAGTAGGTTTTTTGTAATAATAAATTAATTTTCAATATGTCAGCACTTTTTTGATGACACGTTTGTTATATGTAGGTATAATATATTTTCTTGTTGTGAACATGACAATTTAGAATTATTCCTCTTGGAAAGATATATATATATATATATATATATATATATATACGAGCAGTACCGGCACCGCTCGGCTCTCGGGCTGGTGGCCCTGGCGGGCAGCGTCTCGAGATGTGATTATTAGATGTCCGTAATTATATGTTTTGAAAAAAATATTTTTATGAATAATGAATATTGATCAAAGAAAGATGAAAAAATATCATTTAATGCTTTTTAAATACTTTATTAGAGCATGCAACCATTTCTCTCGAAATTCCCGCTCGGTTGGAAACCTATTTCTTTTTTAATAATCCATCTCAATATTTAAATTTATTTAAAAAGTGTCTCTAAATTAATTATATATAATAATTTTAAAATTAATATATCTACTAAAATTTCAAATGACCCGCACAGTAATAAATTAAGAATTAATCTCATTATCCCTTTAAATCATATCTCATTAAAACTTATATTATAAATCAAATATATATAATATGTATATATATATATATATATATTTTAAAATTAATTTGTCTACTAAAATTTTAAGAATTTATATTTTTCTTAATTTCAAAAAAAAAAAAATTAATTTTCGCGGTATGAATTATTTCCAAAAAATTAAATATATATTAATATATAATATATTTAAAATTAATAAATTTGACTACTAAAATTTCAAATGAGACACGCCGTAAATCTAATATTCTAAGCTATATAGAGGAATATATTAATATATAGAGATATTATAGATATATAATATATAGAATAGAGATGTTTTATTTGTAAAATTTGACAATATAACAACTGTCATTGAATATTAGTTGCTTTTTCTCCCACATGTTCCTTGATGCGCCACGGATACTGTCTGACAATGGCTTTTATATATATATATAGATATTTTATTAATGATAATTTAATATTACTACCTAATTTTCATTTGATTAATAATTGTATCCAGGCAAATAAAAATCGGGTTATTTTGGACATGTCAAAACAGCCAAGGGAGATTCTTTCCTGAGTGCTCCCCTGACACTCATTAGTCAATTGCATCTATTTTCAAGCAAATCTTTTAATCAGTTGCATCAGCCATGTCGATAAATCAATCAATCATGATGAACTATAACCATGCAGGGGAGCCGCGCTTTGGGGGTCATTATCGCTAACGAGGGGACCACCCCTTTAAGTAAAGCCCCATCCATGTAACCCTGGAAAGGTGGATGAATAGGCTGTGGAAGAGGAAGAGGAAGCGAACATAATGCTCCATCAGGATGAGGACAACGTTCAGATGGGATGTCAATTGCACATGGATCTATAAATCACATCAGCCGCTCTTTCCTGGGCTTCCTCTCGTTTTGATCGGAACGTCTCACGTCTCCCTTGGGAGAAACTCGACTCACTAATACACCTGAACATCTTCAGAAACCGACGCACACAAACACAATCTGCATCTATCTACCAAGAGACGAAATCTATATGGATGAAAGTGCAAAGGTCGATCAAGCAGGATCCCAAAGCCATTTTCAAAATCTTTTTTTCGTCACACTAGAGCGAAGGCTATCTAGAAGCCACAAATACATAGGCCAAAAAAATTACCATAATAAAAACAATCGTGGGATATTTTATGAAAAATATAGTGAAAGGAAACCAATATGAATATTAAATGTTAGCAAACAAAGGGTGTGGGCGACCTCAAAAATGTTTACTTATTTATTTTTAAAGAGCGAAGGGGAAGACCTAGATTGGAGTATTTTTCCCAGAAAACACAACCTGCAAAATAATAAAACTTTAATTGAAATGTTTTTATTTTGCCGAGAGTAGCAGAGTTGTTGATTCCTAAAGATAAACAAAGAGGTTGTCCTCAGCTTGATGCAAAAGCATTCGAAACTATAGTCTCAAACAAATCTATATAAATAAAAATGCACTGTTACTCTCTAAGTGATACGTTGAAGGATCTCCGAAAGGTCTTCACCGATTTCTGTGAAATTTTCACACAACATTCCATTCAAATACACGAGTGTTTTTATATATATCACATCTGTGGCATGTAAAAAAATATTTTTTTTCTAGGAAACAACGCCAGCGCCTCTCTGGGGGTAAAAGCAAACAAACAAGATGGCCGATAATAGCTTTTTGGAAATCTTTCAACTGTCAATATTATTTTTGGTTAAGGGAACAATTTTGACAAGTAATATATAATTCATTTACTGTTTTAATACCTATCCTATAATTATTTGCATTTTCAATTTATTTTCAAAACTATTTTTTTTTAAATATATTTAAATTTTTGATCAAATCAATTTTCGACAGGTAAGCAATATATAATAATTTATGATTTTTTTAATATATTAATTATAAACCTGGCCCAAAATTTAGATATACCAATTGGAACACCAAACGGACATATGTTGCGAATATAGTTTCGATACGTCCAGTGGTTTAAGCATAAGAGTTAGTCATAGCAAAGCGTGGTCGGGTCAGCTATCTTCTATATATATAAAATTCTTTGCCCGATACACTCACTCACTCACTCATCATCAAAACAGCCAGAACCACTGAACATACAAACATGAAATATGGAGAGGATATTACATCTATGACATAGGGGCTCACTAAGAAAGGATTTTTCGAAATTCGACCCCTAAGGGGGTCAAAGGGGCAATGTGTGTTTTCACTGATTATGCGATATCTCTTAAGAACGATAAAATATCTACTTGCTTTTTACTTATAAAAATACTAAATTAAAATATCTAAAAACTAATTTCAGGATTTTTGAAATTCGACCCTCAAAGGGGTCAAAAAGGGTAAAATATCTTTGCAATATGTTTACACTAATTATGCATTTTCAATTAAGAACAATAAGATATCTACTCGATTTTTACTTAATAAAATTCTAAATTCAAATATCTAAAAAGTACTTTCAGGATTTTTTGAAATTCGACTCCCAACTATCCAAAATGTGAGTGGGGGCAAAAATTAAAACTCTCTACGATCTTGATCAAATTTTGTAGAGTTATTCTTTATTACTTTAAGAAACTATTCCTGTAAAAATCAACTGTCAAAATTGACTGTATGGGGGCGAAGGGGGGGGGGCAAAATATAGAAATTTTTAGCTTTTTTGTACATTTACTCTTTAGAAAACTGTGGATTATTTATTTGCAAATATCTAAAAAATAATTTCAACCTCCCAAAATGTGAGTGGGGACAAGAAATTAATACTTTCTCCGATATAGATCAAATTTTGTAATGTTAGTTTTTAAGACTATATAAAATGTATACTGTAAAAATCAATAGCCAAAATGAGTGCGTGGGGGCGAAAGAGGGGGCAAAATATTACAAATATATATTACAGACCTAATAATCACATGCCGAGACGCAGCCCGCCAGGGCCACCTGCCCGGAGGGCTGAGCTGTAGAGGGCACGCCTGGAGCAGCTCATTATCTATATAAATTTTAACCATAAAACGAGACGCTCCCCCGCCAGTGGCTAAGTGACGCCGGGCCTAAGGCCCGTGCGTCAGCTAGTAAATAATATATATACATATACATTATATAGACAGTGCCGGCTTAAGACATTTTGCCGCCCGGGGCTAACTTTTAAAAACCGCCATTCTTGACAAAGAAAAAGTTGTTTTTTCCAACATAATAGTTATTTATGATATATGTTAAAAGTAATATTTTATTTTGTGAAAATGAAGTTTTGAACACGACACAAAGCGGAGTGATCCAAACCTTTGAACAAAATAAAATCACTTTTAACACGTATATCGTACACTATTTTTTCTACAAACACTATTTTTCATTTGTATTTCTAATAGTTTTTTGGCATATGACAAAAATGTCAATTTATTGTTCCATTCGTTATTATCAAGGTAACTAAATTGCTATTAACACTAGTGTTAAAAATAATAATGGTTACTTTGTAACACTAGTGTTATAGTGATTTGTAAAAAATAGTACATTAAAATACATGATTTGAGCGCACGCGTCTTTCTTGGAAATTTAATTGAATAAAAAAGGTTTTTGAATTTGAAAATGCCTAATTAGTAATGAAGGGTAAATATCTTTTGGGCAGTTTATACAAGAATTTTATCCTTTGAGAAAGGCTTTGAAACTCCATTGTCTATGGGTCGATGCTCTTATAAGTCTATGATATTCTACCTACAATAAGGAATCCATTTATTTCAAAAATATTATCAAATCAAAAACATTATTTGACAAAACGTTGATAAATCTATTCAAGAGAAAAAAATTCAATATGTACTTCATTCTTCATATAAAATTTTTATTCAAAAAATAAAAATAAGAATGTTTACCGCCTTTGCGCCATTCATGTATTTACCGCCCGGGGCTGTAGACCCCAATAGCCCCCGGTTAAGCTGGCACTGTTTACAAATATATTTTTTTGATATATATGTTTGTATGTTTATTTACATCAAGCAGAGGACAACCTCTTTATTTCTTATTAGTTGAATAAAAGATTTCACTGTCGATGGTAACAGAATTGTTTTTATTTTTGGTTAAAAATAAAATAAAATGAGAGAGTCTTCTGTTTTTTAAATAAAATAATTTTTAATTATTTCTAGAGACTATAGTTTCGAAGGCATTGCCTTCATCATCAGTCTATCACAAATATTTGAAATATTTGAAATATTTGTGATAGACTGATGATGAAGGCAATGCCTTCGAAACTATAGTCTCTAGAAATAATTAAAAATTATTTTCTTTATTTCTCTTTATAATAACATTTTCTTGATGTCCTGGTCTTTAGGCCTTTTCCTGAGGTTATTTGGGGCGCTAATTCGCATAGGATATATCGCATCAGCTCTAGTTTGGTCAAATATTTAGTCAGGTTATCAGGGATAGGCGATTAGCAAATAACACTCAAAACATTATTAGAGCTTTCGGTTATATTTAAAACTGTTTTCATTACAACTTTCAAAAGTACAAAATTAACTGACAATAATAATATAATATAATCGAAGATAATTTATTATATCATAATATACAGGGTGTCTCAGGAGGAATAGTAAACATTTTAGGAGGTCGTAGTATAGACGAATTGCAATATAAAATCCCATATAACATGTGTCCAAATTTTATTTTTATTTTTTCCAATATCGGCATATTCAGTTAAAATTGGACACATGTTATATGGCATATTTTATTGCGATTCGTCTATACTACCACCTCCTAAAATATTTACTATTCCTCCTGAAACACTCTGTATAGTATATGAAATAACTTGAATTATATTATAGTATTGATGCTTTTGAAAAAAATAAGTTATACCTACCTACTGAAGAAGGTTTAAAATATAACTGAAACCTGGAATGGAATATTTTGTGTACACATGTGGGCCCCGAAAGATTGTCAAATGCGCCGGGAGCGTTTTTGACAAATAATTAAAATGATTTTGGAAAGAGAGAATGGTGTGGGTTCTTGGTGTTTTAAATTTTTTTAATTTTTTAAAAAGTTTATAAAAAATTTTTAAAAATTTTATTTGCTTTAATTAAATTTTATTTATTTTTTTAGAAAGACGGACTGATAAGCGAAATAAGTAAGTTATAATTCATTATAACTTATTAAAAACAGTCCATAAATTATTTAAATTTTTATTCAAATGTCGACGTTTCGGAGACCTTTTCTATCCGTCTTCAGTTGACTAAAATTATTGGATAAAAAATAGTTGGTAGGTTTCACATTAAGATATAAAAAATAAAACGAATTTATTTTTGGAGAATCTTTAATCTCGATATATATATTAAAAGACTCCCCTTCATTTCGAACCACGTTACAAACCCTATTCCTTAAAAACTATTCAGATGACTAACTACACTTATGATATAATGGTGAAAAGTATTGTAATATTGTTGTTATCACTGAAAAGAGAGACAAATGGGAGCTGAGTTATACTCGCCCATCAACAACTATTCAATACCCTGAAGAAGAAGGGAAAAGGTCTCCGAAACGTCGGAATTTGAAAAAAATGTAAATAATTTATGGGCTTTCATTATAACCTACCTACTTTAATTAAAATTGCATGGGATTTGTAAATTTGATATAGTATTTGAAATTACTTGATTTTTTTCTTTTGGATCATACAACATTTCCTTTTTTTTATATTTAGGTGTGCCGCAAATAATTCCAGATATTTTTAGTCTGCCGTCAACCAAAAAAGGTTGAGAAACACTGTTATAGCCTCTAGATAGCTTAAGTTTCAAATCCTAAAGCTCGACGACTTAGCATAGACGAGATATGAACGATTAAATTAAAAAAAAAAATTTACTATTTAACTAGGCTCCGAAATTACTGAATATTGAACTCCACCTAGCGATGCAACCAGAAGCACATAGCATCCTATTTCAATGCATACCCTAGAGAATGCAGGCGAGGGCCGACGGCGACGCTGCGTCTTTCTAATCTCTGTCTGGCTCTCCCTTAGGTAATTATTCCAACATTTTCAAGAGTTTGACAAATAATTAAAGAGCCCAAAAAATCTGTTGATTTTTATTCAAGGTGATATTTTGGGTTAAACTTAAAAACATAATTTTTAAATATTGCGGAGAGCTTGTCAAAATGTCTTCGGTCTTTCTATTAGGTAACTTATTTTATACTAGCTGACGCCCGGGCCTTAGGCCCGGCGATCACATAGCCCCTGGCGGCGAGCGTCTCGTTTTATGGTTAAAATTTATATAGATAATAGCTGACCCGACCACGCGTTGCTGTGACTAACTCTTATGCTTCAAGCCTAAACTAAAATTTAAATATATTTACAAAAATAATAGTTTTGAAAATAAATTGAAAATTCAAATATTTATAGAATAGGTATTAAAACAGTAAATGAATTATATATTACTTGTCAAAATTGTTCCCTTAACCAAAAATAAATATTGACAGTTGAATGATTTCCAAAAAGGTATTATCGGTCATCTTGTTTGTTTGCTTTTACTCCCCAGAGAGGTGCTGGCGTTGTTTCCTCAAAAAAAAAATTTTGCATGCCCTGGTGTGATATCTATAAGAACACTCGTGTATTTGAATGGAATGTTGTGTGAAGATTTCAAAGAAATCGGTGAAAAACTTTCGGAGATCCTTCAACGTATGACTTAAGCGTAACAGTAGGGGAAGGTGGGGTAAGGACCTTAAGGTTTGAAGTAGAAAAAAAACTAAATTTACATCACAGAAATTAGGAACTTTATTTATTAACTAAATCAGTCTTCCCTCTATTAGATTAGACTTCCCTCTATCAGATTAGATAATGAATAAAAACACAAAAAAGTATTTTGCCCCATCTTGTCCAATCTTAGATCAAACAATAGTTCTAGAATTAAAAATAGAGATTTTGTTAAATCAATAAAGAATAAATTTTAATTACTTTCAAAAGCATTGTATACTTAAAATTAAATAAGCTGACGTGTTCTCCTGTGGTCTTCCACTTGACTTTACCATACAACCTGGCCCTTCCCTTATATTTAATATTTAATAAAATTATTTATAATCATGTAGGGGAGGTGTGTTAGTTTTTCAATTTATAGACTCCTGGGGCCCACTGATTATGTATACAAAATTTGGTTGAGTTTGGTACAAGAGCCTATATTTTCATTTTTTGACCATACACCCCCTCCCCCATTTTATGCGGTTAGTTTGTGCATTTTTAGACTTCTGGTGTCCCACTGATTATGTATACAAAATTTGGTTGAGTTTGCTCAAATGGCCTAGAATTATACTTTTTAACCCCCCTCTCCTTCCACCCCCTTAATTTTTGGTCGATATGCACCAAAATCTAATCAGCTCTTAATTTCAATGGACCAAAACTACGTGTGAAATTTGGTTTCGATATTCAAACTAGTTTTTGAGCTAGCTCGTCCACAAAATTTGGTAACTCACAGACTATGGTAACTACCTAACAACCAGACAACCAGACTAAGAGACATTTTGACAAAACAATTATTATCTCGAAAAATATAATTTTTCCCATGTTCACTTATCAGGGCTTTTTTGTAGACCGAAAAGCCATGGTTTTGCTCAATTTTTTTAATCAAAATAATTTTAGCCATTTTTTAGATATTTAGAAAAAAATGAAGGAAAAAAAACACTTATTTCATGCACGATTACAATACTTGACTATACCCTGAATGGTAAAGTAAAAAAAATTTATTTATTTTTATTTATTCTTTAGCAAAAAGACTTAAAAGTTAAACTAGCAAATGAAGTGATAATCTACCTTCTAGCTTGCTTCCAAATCATTTTATTTCAGCCTTAATTTTAATTTATAGACAGCTTAGTTTTGCTTCACTTAATTTTCGAATTTAAATTGGTATAATTAAAGTATTATACATTCATTTGAATTAGGTAATATTTATTGATTAAGGGACTACAAGGCATTTTAGGAGCAAAGGTCATTGGCTGAGTCAGGAATGGAGGGAAACGGAGAAATGAGCTTGGCATTTAGGGAAGATGTCACATGGGATTCCCGGAATATTAGATGAAAGCTCCTAGGATATTCTATGATATTTTTCGATTTAGTTGGGAGTGAGGAGAGCTATATTTTAATATTTATAAAAATTAACATGGTATTTTGTCAAAATCAGCAGAATTTTCAAATAATTAAAGAATAAATGAAATTAAAAATAAATTTAAATTTCTTAATAACTTTTAAGGAGATAGGTAGGTGTTGGTTCTAGGTGAAACATTTTTTTGTTGCAATTTTAAGCAATTTTTATTATTAGTACCTGTAACAACGAGCGATGCTCGGTAATTTTTTGATTCAGTTAAAAGCGATATATTAATATTATTTTAATTTTAAATTCAGGTAAAAAGATCGATTTTTAATCGCTCCCAAAATAAAACAAAATTGAAATGAAACTTAATTTATATTTTTGTAAACGTTTACACCCCCTATGGCTATCATCACTGGCCACACAGTTTTGAATGTAATTGCAATTAAAATAATATTAATATACACCGAGATTCTTTCGTTGACCCTTTTAAATGCTGAAGAAGGAAGGATGATCCTTCGAATTGTCGAATTTTTTAAGAATGAAATTGATATTCTTATACCTTTAATTAATTAAATTGGCAAAATCTAATATATAATAATATTTGTAATGATCTATTTGTTGAATTTAAAAAAAAAAAAAAATATATAATATTAATTTTATTAAAAGAAAATTGAAAAAAATATAATTATAAATTTTATTCAAACAATGACCTGTTAATAATTATTTGAATTAACAAAAAATCCATCAAAAACAACTTAGTCGAAGATGAGACCCTAGTAGCACAATGTTTCAAACTATATAGTAACTATATATGTATTTCCTATATAGATTCTGAAAATCTATATAGTTACTATATAGTTCCTATATAGATTCTGAAAATCTAGATAGGCCCTATATGGTTACTATATAGGTTGAAACATTGTGCTTGTTCAAAATTGCCACAATTTTTCACATGGTCAAATCAGTCCCTATATTAAAGCACTCAGACCCCTATAGTAGGCATCTGCAACTACCCTCCCCACCAACATTATTTCTCTCGAGGTCCCGGCGACCATGCCAAATCATTCTTATACTATAAACTAGCAAAGAGTAAATATCACTTAGATTTACTCTGTGTGCTATTCGCTAGGCTTGTACGAGTCTGAAGGTTACCTCATTGTATATGTTTTGCGGTCCGCTCGATTGACCAACAGAACATATACAAACTCATGACCAGAAACCACTCAAGGTTTTCTTTAAAAAGCGCTAAGCCACGCATAGCCAAATGTATGTTTTGTTTGCCCGATTCGCTTGGCAAACAACAACAATATATTCCCTTGCCCAACCAAGCGGCAACCCTTCTCTTTCTGAACAAATTCAGAAAAGGGACATTTTTGCGCTCCATCTTGAGCAGCGCTCCCAGCCTACACACGGCGTATTCAATTTTTGCGTAAGGAACGCGGAACGGGAACCGGTCTTCAAATGGCCTGTACCTTCCTCAAACACTCTTAATCAATCCACCTAACTCCTCTTCTATCATAACCTTCCCTCTATTAATTACTGAATAAATTTTATATCAAAGTTAAATTGTTTTATCTTTTTTATTTCATACGCTTTTGCAGAGAATTACCTTGTCTCCCCTCCATTTGCTCTTTTACAGGATATCATATATGTATAATATTAATTAACTAGATAATCGAAACCAGCAGCCCCTATCGAAACATTCTATTTTTTTTATAAAGTAATTAACAGCTTCCTTGAGGTCTTACAAACCTCATAACAAAAAGGAGCGATACTTTCACTTTACAGTGCTACTAGGGGACCCTGACAGATAGAATTGTCAACACAAAAACCCCCTAACCCATGAATTTCATCCAAATCGTTAGACCCGTTTTCGAGAAACCGATTCTATATATATATATATTAAATTCCATTAAATTCAGGAAAAAACAACTCTTTTTAATTTAAGGAGGTCCTTTCGCCGGCAATGCTGCAAATAAAAAATATTAGATTATAACTAAAACTTAATTTTTTATAATAGTTTAAGTCTCTATTCATGGTTTGGTGAAGTTTCAATCACAATTTAGCGTGCAAATTTTTGAAAATAAAATTTTTTTAAATGTAAACATTTTCTTAGACCCTTATGGAAAATTAAGATCTTGACACTTTCTCTTGAATTATACTAATATTAGTTGAATTGATAAAATTAATAAAAAAAAAAAAAACTAAAAATTAGCTTTTTGAAACATGCAGGCAAAATATATCATCGTCCGTCGAATTTACTGAGATATTTACTTTGAAAAATCACATAAATGCTATGTTTGAATCTAAACATAAACAGTATTAATACAACGCATTGCCAAATCATACAAGACTTATTATCAGCTGATTTGAATAAATCAAAATAACTTTTGTATTTAATTTTTTTATTTATTTATTTCAAACATTTACGGCTTTCATACTATTTATTTTTTAATTCTATTATTTTTCATTTGTATTTTAACTTATTTTATTAAATATTAGATACTTCACTTATTTTGACTCAACTGGAGCGAAAGGACCTCCTTAATAAAAGTCTTACCATGTCACCCATACAAACGTTCCACTCTATTGTCTCAGGACAAATAAAGAAAGCATTTAATATAAGTGTATATAAGATATATATATATATATATATATATATATATATATGTAATCTTTTAAATCGATTAGGTTATAAATGATTCATTAGCTAGAAACTATAAATGGTTTTATTAACAAATATACAATACAATTTATACAATAAATAATTAGAAGATAATCTTACCTATAAATGAAAAGATTATAAGACCTTTATCACGTATTTAAAGATGTACAATTTATTCTTATTATCTTCTATTTATATTAAATTACAAGTTCATTTTATATCTTAACCGAACTGACATGTGCATAGCAAGCCAGAGCTACTACCAACATAATATTTAATAAATCCCTAGAGGTTATAATAAGAGCGCTAAATTAGGAATAAGATATTATTATCTAATTTACACCTCCTCTGCTAGGGGGACTCTTTTTCTCATAAGGGGAAAAAGAGTAAGGTCTCAGCTTCCTACTGTTCACCACACTTTCCTTGTTTTTCTTATTACACTTTAGTTTATACATAGAGTTTGAAACTTTCTTGCTGATGATGAATGGTCCGCTTCTTATTTCTTCTAACTTGCCCCTGTTTAATTTATTTCCATTCATAACATATACCCATTCTCCTTTCTTTGAATTGATGTTCTTTTTTATTCACATCAAATTTCTTTTTATTTTTGAGAAAATTTTTTTCTGAGTTTCTGAATGCTTCTTCTCTATCTTTCTCTATATCTTCTTTTTTGTGTAACTCTTCGGGGATAATATCAGAACTTTGTTCGTACAACAGGTAAGAGGGTGAGTATTTTGTTACGCTATGATTTGTAATATTATATTCTCTTACGCATTCTTCTGCTAATTTCGGCCATGCTCGTTTATCTTTTTCATTTATTTTACATCTTAATCTATTTACTAAAGTCTGGTTTAATCTCTCATTTAAACCATTAGATTGTGGGGAATCTATAGATGTAAATATTAGTTGAATTTTCTTTTCTTTTAGATACTTTTTAAATTTAATTGAATTTAAAGCACTATATTGGTCAACTAAAATCATTTTTATTTCGTTTTTATTTATAATCGGGTTTAGTAATTTAATGAAATCATCTGCAGACTGGGTAGTTGATGTCGAAATCCAAGCATATCTAGAGAAATGGTCCACCAGCAAATGCATATATTTCTTTGTTGATCTATTACCACCAAAACCACCTATTGTGTCTATTGACATTATTTCAAATGGACATTTTGCTGGTCCTAGTTTTGATAATAGACCTATTTCTCTTGGACCCCTTGATTTATTCTTTATGCATGTTTCACATGTGTTACAATAATCTTTTATTAATTCGTCCATATTCTTGAAGTAATAAAATGGTCTTATTTTTTCTGCCATTAGATTATTACCAATATGACCGTAGAATTTATGTATTTTATCTATCAATTTTTTTCCAAATTCTTTAGATACATATATTCTTTTATTATTTTTTAATATTTTGAAATTTATATCACCGTTTTTAAAAGTCTTTTTTGAATTTTCAATTTCATCTTTAATAGATTCCTGATCATTAATTATTTCTTCTATCTTGATCATATTCACTATTTCTAAGCAATCTTCTTTATTTTCGAAATCTTCCAAAACTGGATTTCTCGATAAGGTGTCAGCTTCTATATTTTCTTTTCCTTCTTTGTAGACCACTTTAAAATTATATTGTGTTAAGTATAACATCATATCTCCTAGTGCTTTATCAGTTCTCGCTTTTGATTTTAAATTTACAAGTGGTTTATGGTCTGATGTGACTATGAATTCTTTACCTATTAGATAATGTTGCCAGTATACAATCGCTTCCCTTAATTGCTAAACATTCCAAAAACATTACTTCTTTCTTCATTTGTCCTGGTGTCAATTTCTTTGAGAAGTATGCTACTGGATGTAGAAATCTATCTTCCTGTTTTTGCTTTAGAACAGCACCCAGCTCCCAATCGGCTTGCGTCCACTTCTACAACTGTGTCCTTATTTCTATCGTAGATTGCTAAAATTGGTGTTGTGCATAAATATTTTTTTATGTCTATAAAACAATTTTCGCATTCTTCAGACCATTTAAATTTTTGGTTCTTCTTTAATAAGTTGTGTAGTGGTGCCAACTTATGTGTACAGTGGTCGATGAATTTTCTGTAGAAATTTATTTTTCCCAATATTTGACGAACCATTTTTTTTGATTTTGGACGTTTAAATTCCTTAATCGAAATTAAATTATCCTTAGTTGGGTATACTTTCCCATCTTCAATTTCGTGGCCTAAATATTTGACAGAGTGTCTAGCAAACATACATTTTTCTAATTTTAATTTAAAACCTTCTTTTTTTATTGCCTCAAAAAATAACCGAATGTGTTCTAAATGTTCATTAAATGATTTTGAAAAAATCAGAATATCGTCTATATAATTTACACAAAATTCGTTTAAATTGTGTCGTCTGATTATACTTGCCAGAACTCTTTGGAAGATAGCGGGCGAATTCTTGTAACCGAATGGTAGTACCTTCCATTGCCAGTGCCCTCTTCTTGTTATAAAGGCTGTTTTTTCCCTGTCTTTTTCTCTAATTGGGATAGCCCAAAAAGCTGAATTTATATCTAATGCCGTATACCAATCACAGCCGTTAACGTCCACTACTAAATCTTCTATTCTAGGGAATGGCTGTGGTTCTGGCACCACCAATTTATTCAATTCTCTCAGATCTATACACAATCGAGTTCTTTTTCCCTCTACTTTTTTAAAAGCTAACGTCACCGGTGATGCAAAAAGGTGAACTCGATTCTTCTATCAGGTCATTTTCCATTAATTTTGAAATTTGAGAATCTATTTCTTCCTGTAAATTTTTTTATAATTTTTCTAACTGATATAACAAAGAATAATTGACCTATCAATGAGAAGTGTTTTAGCCCGCGCTTTATTTGAAAAAGATATTTTATCACAAGACTATCGCGGATTATGCTATTAAGTCTGTGGACGGACCAGGAGAGAAAAGAGGATTCACTTAGTTATGAAACTACAACGTTCATTTTGTGTATAGTTTCGCTAGACATTCGGATGGATCCGAATGTCTAGCGGGCTATACGCAAAATGACGTTGGATTGTAGCCAAGTGGATTCATCTTTTTTTCTCCTGGTCCAGATTTCCAAGACTCCACAGACTCTAATAATAGCATAATCCGCAATAGTCTTGTGATAAAATATCTTTTTCAAATAAAGCGCGGCTAAAACACTTCATTGATAGCCACAATTATTCTTTGTTATATCAGTTAGAAAATATAAAAATTTATTGGGATCACATTCTCGTTGTAGTAGAAATATATAAGTTCAGCCATATTTTCACCAATATTTGACAAAAATTTACAGCTGATTCGTGATTGAATCAAATGTAGAAAACATTCGGCTTATTTCTTCCTGGCCGAATGAGCATCGATATGGTTTCTTTGAGATATATCTGTCTTCTTTTAACTTTTTTTATTTTTTTACTTCTCCAGTTTTAATCCTTGAACCGACATCATATTTATCTTTTGCGAATGATGATTGGTATCTTGAATTCACTTAACGGTTTTCATTCTCTTTTTCTTCATCTAAGTGGATCACATTTTCCTCAAAATTTTTTAATATTTCTGTATTCATAAGCTGTAGGATGGTTACCTTTTATGGCTCTTTTCTTTCATGTGTATGTTATTTGTAGCTTCTTCTGTTGTTTCTTCTTTTATTTCGTTCTTGTTCCTAAATATACCATCATCATTAATAATATTGATATTATCTATGTCTATTATTTTATCATTTATTCTTTGTTTAATTTTTAAGTTTTCATCTTGTATTAAATTGAACCTTTTTATTGTATCCAATCCAATCAATAAATCGTAGTTAAAATTATCATTTTTTACAACTATTTATAAATTTAATTTGTCTTCTATTTCTCACAATTTTCATATGTAGGTTAGCCCGGTTTTCAGTAAATTTCACACCATTTATGGTTTTCAATGATATACTTTTATTCTTTATTAGTTTTGTTTTTAATAATTTTATAAATTTTCATTAATTAGTGAACATGTAGAGCCATTATCGTATACTGCTTGAATTGTTTTCTCTTTATTTACAATTACCTCCATCTTCCTAATCTTTTATTAATGAAAGTGGTGTGGGATTCCCTTGGCTCAATTAGTTTTTTTAACATCATTATCTTGTGAGTCATGTTTCATCTTCATCGTCTTCGCCTCCTTCAGGTATATTTATTTGCTTTCATTTTTATTGATTCTTTTATTCCAACATGCCTGTCAGTGGGTGAGAACGGTTTTTAAGGACCCAAACGATTCACATCTCTGTGCATGGGTCTTCTTAGTTTTTGAAATTTTCAATAATTTATCTTTACATAATCAAATTTTTTTCTCACTTTTCTTCGTTTCCCAATTCGTCGTTATATGGTGATAATCATTAATTTTCTTTAGTTCGTTTATTAAATCATCCATAGTCTTAATTTTCTCCCTTTCCAATTTATTTTGTATTTCAGCCTGATAAATTAAACACAATTTGATAAATCCTAAATAATTCTGGTATATTTTTATCCGCTTCCAGTAATAATCGTTCTTTCTTAATTACGTATTCGATTAATGATCCAGAAATATATTTAAATCCAAATGCTGCGCAGATGGGAGCCCAATTTCTTTTTCATAAGTCAGCAAAAAATTTTTTTCCAACCATCCCAATCAGAAGCTGATAATTTCATTAAATTGGCACTATACCACTCTTTTATATTGCCCTCAACGAAGATTTTTAATATTTCTATTTTTGTGTTATTATTACTAATTTCACACCTAAGGCACTCCTTTTCGAATGACTCCATCCAAACTGTTGCCTCTTGCCTTCCATTAAATTTTACAATTAAAAATTTTTTCTATCTCGTTTAAATTTACTTGAGTATGCGATTTTAATTTAGTTTTTAGGTCATTGATTTGCTCTAATAGAAAATGTTCATTGGATGTTAACTCACCCTTTTTTCCTGTTGTACAATCAGTTTCCTGATATTCCTCCAAAACATAATCCTTCACGCAAAAATTTTCTTCTTCATCCAGATAAATTTTTTTAATTCTGGTTTAAATGTTACTCCTATTTTCCTGTATCCTCCGTTCTTTGTAATAGATTGCAGAGTATTACTAACCGTCCTCAAAGATAGCAGTTCGGGATGGTTTTCAACCTTCTTCAATTCTTCTGGAATTCGATACCATACCCTCTTGTCCAAAGATATTCCGATCAAGATGTTCTCCTTTCATTCATCTTCATCAGATGTAAATGCAGTTTTGGTTGAGTCATTATTGTATCTTCTTATAATCTTTTTGTAATCTTTAAATCGATTAGGTTATAAATGATTCATTAGCTAGAAACTATAAATGGTTTTATTAACAAATATACAATACAATTTATACAATAAATAATTAGAAGATAATCTTACCTATAAATGAAAAGATTATAAGACCTTTATCACGTATTTAAAGATGTACAATTTATTCTTATTATCTTCTATTTATATTAAATTACAAGTTCATTTTATATCTTAACCGAACTGACATGTGCATAGCAAGCCAGAGCTACTACCAACATAATATTTAATAAATCCCTAGAGGTTATAATAAGAGCGCTAAATTAGAATAAGATATTATTATCTAATTTACATATATACAAGATCAAGAAACTGATGAAGGTTTAATTAAAGGCGAAAAGTCACTATTGATAATGTGTCAAGTCAACACTTATTTAAAAGTTCATCATTTAATAAAATTATCGATCCGAATGAAGAAAATTAAATTTATTTTTATAGTATACCATCCTCTTATCATGAAAACATACAAAGTAATAATAATTGATTTCTTGGACTCTGGGATCAAGACATTTTTTGTGTAGATTCACCATTTCACTTTAAAAGCCATTACCATATTTTCAAGTAGTATTAAAAAATTGAAATTCACATTGATCCTATTGGAATTAAAAGACTTCGAAAAGTAGAATTCCGAAATGGAATAATATTTATAAAAAAAAATAAAACCGACTTCAAAAAAATTAAATACAACAAATAAAAATAATAATAACTCAAAAATAAAATAAAATACACTCAAATTTATAAAATAATTATGTAATTTAGTTACAAATACACGACGAAATTTTTACGTGAAATCACTTTTTGAAGTCGGTGCCAAACATATACATTTTATGAATCGCACTCGACGGATCTTACTTTAGTACGTTTGACGGGTAAGCTTGCGCTTATATAGTTTGTTTGGCACCGACTTCAAAAAGTGATTTCATGTAAAAATTTCGTCGTGTAGTTGTAACTAAATTACATAATTATTTTATACCTTTTAGTGTATTTTATTTTGATTTTTGAGTTATTATTATTATTAAATATAGAAATTCTCTCGAAACGTTTGCGGGTTTTAAATGAATGTTTTAAGATTGTTTTTTTATAAAAGATTTTATTTATTATAATTTCGATTATTTGCTCATAAGAATTGGAGATTCAAGGTTATTTCGTCATTAATCATATTATCAGAACTTGACCAAATTAATATGAGACCACCCCTAAGGTAGCCCCTTTCCAATAAAAAAAGAATCATCAAAATCGGTCCACGTGGCAAAAAGTTCTCGCTGAACATACATAAAATAAATAAATAAATAGGTATCTTGACTACCATGGAGCTATACTGATCCAAGAAAGAATCATTAAAATCGGTTCATAAACAAAGAAGTTATGCCTGAACAAACATAACAAAAAAGGTCCACTTCCAATGAAAAAAAAAACGGGACCAATCAGAAACTAGACTGAACCCAATGCAAAAAAATCATCAAAATCGGTTCATAATTGGCAAAGATATCAGGCTGTTACAAAATAGAAAAAAATAAAAAAATCAATCGAATTGAGAACCTCCTCCTTTTTTGAAGTCGGTTAAAAATAAGTAAGAGCAATAAGGCAAAAAGACAAATATAGCTAAGATCCATTATTTTACTTAAATATCAATTAAATATATTTGGAATTTAATAAACTTTAGTAGCTTTACTCGGATAAAAAAAAGAAAAAATAATTAGGGATAATTGAAAAAATAATCAGGTCATTTGTAAGAGTACAAAAAATATGTTCATAGATACACTCGACTTGTTATAAAAAGCTAGAAATAAAGAATTTATGAAGGAAGAAAAAATATAAAATACGAGCAATAAAAAGTTAGAATCCATAGAAAGAGAATTTTTAACTTGAAAAACATTGATGTAGAGCTATCTGGTCCAAGGGGAAATAAACCGGCCAAGGGCGAGTCGGATCGCATACCGGAAGTTCCTGTACCTTATAACTTTCAAACTACTTGAGCATTTTAATTCATTCTTATTTGTAGTTTGATAAGGAAGAAGTGAGTGGATTTGTGGAATTTTTTATATTTTTAAGTTATGCCCTTTCAAAATGCCGACATGTACAAAAATCAACTAAAAACGGCCATTTTTTAGCTCTTTCACCCATCATTTCAAATTAAAATAAACTTTAAATAATCAAACCTAAATTTACTTAATTAGGTCTTTAAAGACATAACTCACAATCGATGATAAAAAATATATTTGATTCCACATAAAATTCCACCCTTTGCAAAATAACCACTTTATTAAGATTTTTTGATTTGCGAGAAAATGAATACATATAGCTTCTAAATTTCAAATTTTTTGTCCCATTTAGTTCACGAACTACAATGCTCTGAACGATACGACTAATAGTGCCCCGTTTTACTTTTGAACGGAACTCTAAAAAGGGGTGAACATGAATCACAAAATCTTATATTATTAAATGAGCAATTCTTGTATATATATTATATATAGAATCGGTTTCTCGAAAAGGGCTCTATAACGATTTCGCTAAAAATTGGTGAACTTATCAAGTCTCATGAGTTATTAGTCGTGTATAAATTTTAATCCGATTAAAATAAAGGAAGGGGGTGTAAATTAGTCATGTCGTAAAATAAATATTTTAATCGTTCATATTTCGTCTTCGGTAAGTCGCAGTCTTAAAATTTGAAACTTAAGCTATCTAGAGGCTACAAGAAGTACCACAAGATTTTGGCTAAAATAAAAGTACTGGAAGTTGATGTTTACGTACGTAAGAATGTACCCCACTGCGTTTTGCAACCATAAATCTCAGAGCTACGAAATTCGAAACTTAAGCTCGATATAGGCTAGAAGGGGTACAGCAAACTTAGAAGGGGTTGTGGTGTCCCCGGTCCTTCAGGGACCTGCGCGCCCTGGGTGTCCCCAAAACTACATTAAACAAAATGACACTCATAGCAATGTTAGGCTCCCTTTTTAACTTTTCTAGTTTTATGAGGCGGACTTTCAGGACGGGGCCCGGCCTTAGTTGATCAAAATTGAAAGTTTAAATTTATGTGCATTGCTGGGCTGGCCATCTTCAACAAATGACTTTCTGCAGTGGCCAGTCCATCTTAAACGAATTCAACGTTTTTTAACATTAAAGTTAACTTTTATTTATATTTTTTTCAATTATTATTTTTTTTTTTGTAATGTTGCTTAATCGCAGTGTACAGCTGTGGGGCGCTTTTGGCGCTCCCAACTCTCTGGCATCAGTTCTGGTATTCTACTGGCGCCCATATATACATTGACATTTTACCAATAGCCACAACATCTGGTATTATTTTTGACGGCTGATGAGGTGTTACAACCTAATTTGTAAACAAATCTATTTTCTTTCTGTAAAGGACTGCTCCCCTCTGCGTGGCGCAATAAATCAGTCATTAAAATCGAAACACTGTAAGTGGGCATTTACATGAATGATTTTTTTCTCAAAAACGGCACTAACGATTTTTTTTTAATTGGTGTACGTACATATCAAGTGCCATGATGAGATATTAGTCGTGTATAGATTTTAATCCGATTGAAATAAAGGAAGGGGGTGAAAATTAGGAGTGTTGTAAAATAAATATTTTAATCATTCATATATCTTCTTCGGTAAGTCGCAGAGCCTTGAAATTTGAAACTTAAGCTATTTACAGGCAAAAAGTTACCGAGCATCGCTCGGTGCTCCAGGCACTAAAAATTATATTTCTAATTTTAACCGGGTAAAAGGGTAAATTATTTAGCTTGATTAATATAGGTGTGTTTAGAAGCCAAGCGAAACTCTACATGTTGTTGAAAGGAAAAATTTAAATAGTCTATGACCTGAAATAAAACATCAATTTGAACATTAACACAGCTCTTTGTACCATCACTTGGCCCCGATTCAAATGATAAAAAATAAAATAGTAGTAAAACATCCGCCCAAGTGATCGCCCATGTAAGTGTGGAGGACCAGACATGGCACTTGAAAGAAGAAGTAGGTTGTTAAAAGGGGAAATTTATAAAGCCCTTTGTTCCAAGCACTTTGTTAATCACTTTCTATATGTTATCTTAGGGCAGATGTCAGAAATATCATTTTCGTGAAACACAAAATCTCTAATCGATCTTTGTGTAATATAAATTTAGAATCTAAAGGATATTTGTATAAAATATCCGAACTAATTTATTAAACTTCCAGAGAAGTTTTCAATTTGTTATTATTTTTGATTTAATATCATACTAATATTTCATGATACAGGGTGTTTCAAAACACAGTCTACAAAATTTAAGGGGATTGAGGAACATAAAATTAAACTGTTAGATAAGTACGATTGTACAACAACTACCAAATTGTTAAATTCATTCTCATAAAAATGATGTTTACGTATTCTTTTAATAATTCCGCACCTTAGTTTATTTTCTGACGTCTAACACAGGTAGTGTTTCCGGACATAATGAATATGAATACTGAAAAGTTTTGCCGAGAGTAGCAGAGTTGTTGATTCACAAAGAGAAACAAAGAGGTTGTCCTCTGCTTGATGCAAATAAACATACACACATATATATCGAAATTATATATCTGTATATATATATTATTTGTTTGAGACTATAGTTTCGAAGACTTGGTCTTCATCATTAGTCTTTTTTTAATTATAAATATTTGCTCTAAATCTGTATTTTAAACTACGATTAAAATACGCAACAGCGAACAAAAATATTTGGTTCAACAAAACGTGTCTTTCCGAAAACATAACTCCCAATTATGTACAGATCAAGACAAAAGATCGTTCTGCAATTGCTTCAAGAGCCCTTCGAGATGGGTAAGCCTGCAAATTAATAAACATTATCAATTAAGGGACACATTCAAATATTATCTATATGAAACCCACATTAGGGTGACAAAAATCCTACATGCATGCCAATTTGAAAAAAGGGATACATGTGTTTAAATATGAATGTGACCTTAAGTTGATTTTAATTTTAACTGGCTCCTAGCTAAGTAAAGATCGAAAATTTTCAATATCCATACGGTATTGACTCCATGAATAATATTTATAATTAAAAAAAGACTGATGATGAAGACCAAGTCTTCGAAACTATAGTCTCAAACAAATAAATTATATATATATATAATATATATATATATACAGATATATAATTTCGATATATACGTGTGTATGTCTACTTGCATCAAGCAGAGGACAACCTCTTTCTCTTTGTGAATATGAATACTGTTTGATTTTGTGATCCCTATACTTTCCAAAGACTAGGGAGATTTTAAATATCTTGCACTTTAAAAAAAAATTCAAATTCTAAATAAATAAAAAATACCTTTAAAATGGGAAAAATAGACTCACCAATAAGAATTAGATAAAGGGATGTAGTCGGAGCTCACCTGAAACAAAAGAAAAATTTATTAATACTAAAATATGTTACAAATTTTATTAAATATAGGACATTAAAAATATCATGATAGATAGGTATGTAGTTTTTTTTAGTATTCAAGAACTCAAATAAAGAATACCATATATGTATGATGTATGTATAAAAGAGCAACGTATTTATTTTTAATCATTTTTAATATATCATCAATTCAAATGCATCTTTTTGAAATAAAAAAAAATATATATTTTATTTAATTAATACATTCTAACGTTTCGTGGATTTAAAAATTTCAAAGCATTCAAACAGTTAAAGCGATTTTATGTCAGATATAAGACTATAGACACTACTTAATACTTATACCTACTACTTTTTTAAATTAAATACTTTTGTATTTATCTGAAAAACGAATTTCATCGAATTTTCAAGGTAAACGAAGCGATATTATGAAAATGGGACATTTTAATTACCTTGGGAACAATGGAACAAAGTACTGGGATTCAGGACTGTCCCAGCCAGTCCCGTTCAAAATTAGGCTAATAGTTACATTAGTTATAGACCATTGCATTTTGGAAAAGAAGAGATTATTCAGGATTTGGGAGGGTGGTGATTGTTATTCTTCACCCGAGTTTTGAAGAATTGAAGTTTGTAGAACTCAGGGAAGAGGAATCCAGGGAGGGAGTACCAGTCTCTAGAAGTCATAACTAAATAAATATTCTCATTTTCAATAAACTATTTGTCGAATGAGTTGGTTCAACATTTCATTGTCTGCTAGGGAATATTACAAGAATTTGAATTACTATTTCCTCTTCTCTTCGGTATTGGAAGAGTTTATTAAGACCAAGATGAGATGCATTTCTGCGGGAACTTCTTTTGGATGGTATTAAAAAAAGCAAACTTCATGCAATGAATGCTTTATTATTGATCTTATTTTATCATCATAATATGTATACAAAATTCGTTTCACTCTATTAAGTGAAAGTCGTAGTTATAACCATAAGGCTAGAATTAGAAACCCTTAAAGTATTACAACATCAGAAATGAAATACTTGATATCATATAATGGTATTATTATAAGTGAAAGTTAAAACGAAAAGAGTGAAAATGTTTTTACGGCAAGAATTGAACAAGTTTGAATCGCTTATTAATTTAATCGCATCATTCTGATTCGCATCCAGGGTGTCAAAATAATTCTTTGATGAAACTCCCGAACGATCGTATATGAATCGAGCATCAATGCAAGCCATATTCATAACAGAGGCAAACATATTTGCTTCTTAAATTATTAACCGATATGGTGAATATTCTTATGTGAGATAATAGCAAATTTCTAGAAATCTATGTAGTTTTCTCTGAAACATTAACTTCTACAAAATATGTTTCTGAATATATGTAAATAAGATAATACGAATTTCATATAATAATATTATTATAAGCATAAGTAAAAAGGGATCGAGGGTTAATTCTTTAATAATGGGAATTGAGGGAGTTCGAATCTTCTATTAATTTAATCGAAGCATTCTGGACCTGCAACCAGAGTAGCAAAAATAATTATTGGACGAACCTCTGAAAAGTTAGAGCCATATTCGAGACAGACTCGATAATGTTTTGATTCTTAAATTACACTGCTCGACAAAAATTAAACAAAAATTTCTCCGCGTAAACCTAACAATGAATTCCGGTAGAGTTTTATATGCTGATTATGCAATTTGCAAATTTTTGACAACACATCAGTTTTGAGATATTATCGGTCAAAATGACGAAAAATCCCATTTTGAACCTATTTTCGAGTCCCATTAGATATTAAACAGCAATATTTGAAATCAAAATATTTTGTTGCCTTAATAGAAAACAGCTTCCTCTTTGATTTTCAAATTACCACTTGTTTTTAGCTCAATTATAACTCGAGTTATACCTAAAAGAATAAAAACTTATGTTTTTATCTATATTTATTATCCTTTATAATCACGTAGTTTTAGTCTTTTTAGATATAACTATTGTAATAATATGTTATAATTGAGCTAAAAACAAGTGTTAATTTGGAAATCAAAGAGGAAGCTGTTTTCTATTACGTCAACAAAATATTTTGATTTCAAATATTGCTGTTTAATATCTAACGGGACTCGAAAATAGGTCAAAATGGCCTGTTTGATCATTTTGACCGATAATATCTCAAAACTCTGACGTGTTGTAAAAAATTGGGAAATTGCATGATAATCAGCATATAAAACTCTACTGGAATTCACTGTTGGGGTTTACGATGAAATTTTTTGTCGAACAGTGTTATTAACCGTTACAGTGAATATTCGCGAGTGAGATAATATTTAATTTAAGAAACGTAGTTTTCCGAGAAATTCTTTAAGTTTTACAAATAATTATGTCCCCGAATAATTGGGAAAATAAAAAATATTTTTTACGAATCATTAGTTACTTTTTCTCTTGTTCAATGATTGCTCTTCTTTAATATCTATCCTATATCTTTTTCTCTCTTCGCCTTTCTATTGAATTTTTCTTCTAAAAGTGAAACAAGTGAGCAAGCATCTCAGTATGTCATTACTTAAGAATCATTAGCGACACAATACATTAGAGAGAAGAAAGTTGCGTCAGGCAGAGAGAGCATTATTCAGAATGCTCTTTAAATTAAAAAAATTACTAAAGAGGCTGGATGAGGGATAAAGGTTCGTAACCTTTGATTCTGATTGACATTTCCATTCTTTGCCGCCGTCTTTTACGAATCCACTACAAAAGGAATAAAAGGTTGAGACTATCTCAATTTTCGATAGAATTTTTTTTTAATAATAGCACTTTAAAGATAGAGAGAGAGAAAAAAATTAATCAAAGCAACATCAAATGATTTTTAAGTTTTTAGAAATTTTTACAAAAGATTGATTGATATGAAAAATGAACTATTCAAAGTGAATACGATACAAAAAACTATTTAGAATGAATCTCAATACCTTTATACCTTAATTGAAAAGTTTTTGTTTTGCCGAGCGTAGCAGAGTTGTTGATTCACAAAGAGAAACAAAGAGGTTGTCCTCTGCTTGATGCAAATAAACACACACAAATATATCGAAATATATTTGTATATATATTATTTATTTGTTTGAGACTATAGTTTCGAAGACTTGGTCTTCATCAATTATAAATATTATTTTTCATGGGGTCAATACCGTATGGATATTGACCCCATGAAAAATATTATTTATAATTGATGAAGACCAAGTGCTTCGAAACTATAGTCTCAAACAAATAAATAATATATATACAGATATATAATTTCGATATATAGTGTGCATGTTTATTTGCATCAAGCAGAGGACAACCTCTTTGCTTCTCTTTGCATTCATTTAAATTTGAAATAACGCAATTATGATTATTCTCTGCTTTTGATGCAAATAAACATACACACATATATATCGAAATTATATATCTGTATATATATATATATTATTTATTTGTTTGAGACTATAGTTCTGAAGACTTGTTCTCCATCATCAGTCCTTTTTAATTATAAATATTATTTTTCATGGGGTCAATACCGGATGGATATTGAAAATTTTCGATCTTTACTTAGCTGGGAGCCAGTTTAAATAATATTTATAATTAAAAAGACTGATGATGAAGACCAAGTCTTCGAAACTATAGTCTCAAACAAATAAATAATATATAGTATACGTGTATGTTTATTTGCATCAAGCAGAGTACCACCTCTTTGTTTCTCTTTGTTTATACCTTAAATATATAGGTGTCTGCAAACTTTATTTCAGAGAGGGCAAATCTTGGCCAGTAGATCAGATTATTAATGCGATAAATGTATGCCAAATTTTAGTTAATTTTTTAAAGTGGTTCGTTAGCTCATATTAAAATTCAATTTTAATTTCATCAATCAACAAATAGAATAGGTGATTCTATTAGTAGAAATAAACTCAGTTTATTGTAACTCCTGAAGATGGGTGAATCGCCCGAAATATATTGAGTTTTATTTTTAAACTGTTGTAATTTTATTCCTGTGAAACCCCACATCTATATATATATTTTGATACATATATTCTTTTATTTACTATGTTTCACTTACAACCAACACCGCTTTCCTTAGAAGCGTAACCTCGTTGTTTTGTTGTGCCAATTCCCAAGAACCATCTCGAATTACAGGGAGCCTCGAAGGGAACCCTAACACAAACATTTTAATGATGGAATGAAATTTCTCTCTCGTTCTTGAGTTATTGTGTCCAAAAAAAACAATTTTTAAATTTTTGGATGAATTTAATGATCAGGCTATCCTGGGTGATTCCCTAAAATATCAAATTATTTTAACCAAATATATTTTTAACCGACTTCAAAAAAGGAGGAGGTTATCAATTCGACTGAATTTTTTGTGTGTCTATGATACCTGATATCTTCGCCAATTGTGAACCGATTTTGATGATTTTTTTGCATTGGGTTCAGTATAGTTTCCGATTGGTCCCGTTTTTTTCATTGGAATTGGACCTTCTTTGTTATGTTTGTTCAGGCATAACTTCTTTGTTTATGAACCGATTTTAATTATTCTTTCTGCGTTTGGATCAGTATAGCTCCAAGATAGTCAAGATACCTATTTATTTATTTATTTATTTATTTTATGTATGTTCAGCGAGAACTTTTTGCCACGTGGACCGATTTCGATGGTTCTTTTTTTATTGGATACCTTAGGGTGGTCCCATATTAATTTGGTCAAGTTCTGAAGATATGATCAATGACTAAATAACGTAAATCTCCAATTCTTATGTGCAAATAATCGAAATTATAATAAATAAAATATTTTATAAAAAAAACATCTTAAAACATTCATTTAAAACCTGCAAACGTTTCGAGAGAAATTCTATATTTATGAATTGAATTTTATTATCATTTTCTGATTCATTCGCCCGACACTTTCTCTTACGAGATGCATGCAAGGTATTATATTAAGTCACTATTAGTATCATCACTAAAAAGAGAAAAATAAAAATAATTTTTCTAAGAAAAATAAAACCGACTTCAAAAAAATTAAATGCAACAAATATAAATAATAAGAACTCAAAAATCAAATAAAATGGCACTAAAACGTATAAAATAATTATCTAATTTAGTTACAACTAGACGACGAAATATTAACATGAAATCACTTTTTGAAGTCGGTGCCAAACAGCTATATAAGCCAACTTATCCGTCAAACGTACTAAGTAAGATCCGTCGAGTTCGATTCATAAAATGTATACTCGTATGTTTGGCACCGACTTCTAAAAGTGATTTCATGTAACAATTTCATCGTTTAGTTGTAAATAAATTAGATAATTATTTTATTTAATTTTTAAGTTCTTAATATTTTATTTGTTGCATTTAATTTTTTTGAAGTCGGTTTTATTTATTTTTTTATAAAAATTATTTTTACTTTTTATTTAATTGAAAAATTTTCCCTGTACCTACTATTGATAATAATTTTTATATCAATTGGATTTGAGTGCCCGGTTGATTGGACAAATAACCTGCTAATAAGTAATCATTCATTGAAATGAATCTCAGTGGAATGTTTGCATTTTGTGACCCTATGGTGTAGGTTCTCCTATTTCATCCTGCTGACTGCCATCCCCTTCTAATGGACTGCCCTGCATAAAAGCATGTGCAATCATGTCATGCTAGTCATCATGATGCAGATGAGAGGTGTAAAGTAGTCGAGCACTGCTTTGTCATGGCTTCATGTTCATGAATAGACTTATTTCAATCTCCTGGTTGTTTGTTTTTTCTATTTTTTTTTTTTTTTTTTTTTTATGTTAATAATCGATAAAGTCACTCAGCTAGAAGACTTGGTCAGAGACCTCACAGACGATAAATCTAGACTCCATTTCATCCAAAACATTGAATCTCATCCTATATTACGAAAATGGAATCGATATATGAGAAAAAAAATCATTTTTGCACACTCACGTATCTAAAGTTAAAAGATATACCTACTGTGTAAAAATTGTGAAATGGAGAGAGTATATATTAAATAAATATATCTGTTTTATGGACAGTGTTATATATCAAAATGAAATGAATTACCCAGCAAAATTCAATTTCGTTAATTTAAGGTAGTTCTTTCACAAATGCAAAAATTCAAAAAGTCTTCGAAACTTGGAATATAAGTCATTAAAATCATAATAACACACTGTTAAAATTTGAAGACGATTTACCACACCAAACATGAAATAATTGCAATTAAAAATGAAATTTTTTACATATGGTAGATTGGGAAAGGGTAGGAAAATGATCATTATTTTTTTATTTATTATTTGTTAGAATAATATATTCGGAGTAACTTAAAAAAATTGAAATTATTTACCTAGTAGTTTTGATAAAAAAATAAAAAAAAATATTTGGGCGATTATTTTTAGTGGAGGGGATATAAGAACAGTCGCTTGGAATCGATACATTCATAAAGAGGATATATTAGTGTGAGAAGTACAGTCACGTTAAAAAACATAACCTAAGATTTTAGCACCCTTCATATGTATAGAGTGGTTACGAGGCTAAAACTTTTTACTTTTTACTTTACCATACAGGGTATGGTCAAGTATTGTAATCGTGCATGAAATAAGTGGTTTTTTCCTTCTTTTTTCTAAATATCTCAAAAACGGCTGAAACTATTTTGATTAAAAAAATTGACCAAAACCATGGCTTTTCGCTCTACAAAAAAGCCCTGATAAGTAAACATCGAAAAAATTATATTTTTTGAGATAATAATTGTTTTGTCAATTCCCACAAAATGGCGACTGGTGAAGAGGCTGTTTCTGAAGACGTTGAAAAAGTTTTTAAGTGTCATTCAAATCTTAAAGTGCCTAAAATTGTTATATGTGTAATATGTGAAAATGTGTATCATAAAGGTGATTTTAATAAAAATGGAAAGGGACAATACATTGGTAATATGCTGGTAATCTGTCCACAGCATCATGATCAAAACATAACCTCTAAACAGGATTATAACAGTCATGTTTTGGATGAAAATGCAAGAAGAATCATTTTGCAAGTGAAGCTATATGAAAAAGAAGAATTAAAAAAGGAATTATGTAATAAACGATCTTCAAATACAACCAAGGATCTGGATTTACAGAAGTCGGAGGATATGACAGCAATTGGAATAGAAAATGAACTACTGAAACAACTCAACACTGAACTAAAAGAAAAAAATGACCTTTTAAGAGAACTTTTAGAAAGTAAAAAGGTAGGTGGTACATATAGGCCCCCATATGCGACTCTTGCGGATGATTGTGCGTGGCCAAGAGGTAAAATGATTTCTAGTGGAGTACCTAGCATTCAAGTGAAACCCATAGATAATAAAAATAATAAAAAAACATATGAATGTGTTATAAATAAATTAACATGCGACCTGGCTGTGCCAATCAACAAAGTTATATCGCGTAGTGATGGACTAGTGACTATAGACTGTAAAAATAAGGAGGATGTTCAAAGAACCAAGTCTGTGCTAAGCGAAAAACTAAGTCAAGAATATAATGTCGAACTAGAAAAAAAACATTACCAAAAATTAAAATAGTTAATCTAGAAAATAATATGGGCAAGGAGGAATTATGTAATGATATTCGAAACAGAAACTTTTCAGAGTTTGATGGTGGTTTCAACATTTTGGCTGACTATAGGAATTCCATTGGCAAGCGTACTCTTATCCTCGAGGTTGCACCTGAGACATACATGCATGTTAAGAACAGTGGATATAGGTTATATGTTGGACATCAATCTTGTAGAGCTTATGATGTACTTAACATTAATTTATGTCTAAGATGTGGTAGAGCGAATCACAGCCAAAAAAAATGCTCAAATAGTGTCAAATGTTTGATCTGTGCCGAGGATCATGAATCTATTAGATGTGTAAGTAAAATTAACAAATGTTTAAATTGTCTTTATTATAATCAGCATTTCAATAAAAATAGATGTACTAACCACATGGCTACGGACACGAGTAAATGTGAATATCTCAAATTCAAGATAAATAAAAGTGTTAGTTCTTCAGATTATCCAGTATTGCCTATTATTCCAGCGTACATTACTAATATAGGAAGACCTACTAATAATACCCAAATTAAGTAATATATTAAATCAATGGCTGTTATTGATATTGATATTAATAATGAAACTTGTAAGCTGGAAGAAAAACTACAAGATTTAACATCACTAAATCAAATTTTTAATCAAGAAGATCTAACTATTCTCCACTTAAATGTAAGGAGCTTAAATTCGAATTTTGAAAATCTTGAAGTGTTTATTGATAGACTTTGGGTCAAGCCGGACATCATAGTGTGCTCTGAAACTTGGGATGTTGCTTTTGTGGAATATTATAATCTTAATAATTACAATGTCTATTATAATGACAGTAAGGTCAATAGGGCTGATGGTGTTGTTATATATGCTAAAAAGGACTTAAAACAGTCTATATCATGTGAAAATTTTGGTTGTTGCAAATTTATGTCTATTACAATTGGAGTTAAGAATAATGTATTTAAAATAACTGGAGTTTATAGATGTCATGATGTTTCTAAGGAAGAATTTGTTTTCAATTTAAAAAATTACCTTGATGTTAACAAGGGGATTAGGAATCATCTCATTGCTGGGGATTTCAATGTAAATGTAATGCAATCCGATGGGCTCACTGAAGAGTTTCTGAATTCTTTTCTGGACATGGATTATTTGCCATATTTTAATGATGTTACTAGACCTAATATAAATGGGGGCTCTTGTGTTGATAATGTGTTTGTTAGGTCAGTCTATAATTGTAAGTCATACACATACACCAATGTCTTCACGGATCATTATCCAATTTTTTTGTCCGTTAGCTTGTCAAAGATATATAAATCGAAAAAAATCATGGGACCATTAATTACAACAAATTGAAGAGTTACAGTGCTCAGACTGATTGGCGGACATTGGTGGAAATAGGTGGGCCTGATGATGCGATTGAGGCATTGATAAAGAAAATTCAAATTCTGACAGATAAAGCAAAATCTATGAAAAAGGATAAAAGTAAAAATAAACCGAGGAAAGGTTGGATTACATCTGGATTGATCAAGTCATGTAATACAAAGGAATTGCTGTATAAAACATGGCAACTGAATAAAAGTAACAACACACTGAGAGATGAATATAAAAAATATTGTAATATATTGAATAGGCTCATAAGGCTAGCTAAAAGATTATTTGAGAATAACATGGTTAGAGGTTACCAAAATAATTGTAGTAAGCTATGGCAATATGTGAATAATAAACTGGGGAAAAATAATAAATTAAATAATGACATTGAATACTTAATAGATAGAGATAAAAAAATTTATAATAATGTAGAAATTGCAAATAATTTTGCATCTTTTTTTGGTAATATTGGTACTAATCTTGCAGCTAAAATAAATCAACCTGATGTAAATGTATCCAACAAAGTTAAAATTAATGACAAATCAATTTTCTTAACTCCAATAACTAGGTATGATATTGAAAAAATTATATTGGAGTTAAAAGTAAGAGCAGGTGGGGTGGATGGTATAAATAGTAAAGTCTTAAAATGCTTAGTTAGAGATATAAGTGGACCACTGGAACACATATTTAATCTGTGCATATCTGAAGGAATTTGGCCCAAGGCCTTAAAAGCAGCTGAAGTCATTCCTGTATACAAAAATGGTGATAAACATGTACCTACTAATTATAGACCAATATCTCTTATATCAAACATAGCTAAGGTATTTGAAAAAATTGTTTATAATAAACTTACTAATTTTTTAAGTATGTGTAATGTTCTCTCTGATGCCCAGTTTGGATTCGTGAAGGGTAGGGGTACTAATGATGCACTGGCTTTTGTAGCAAACTTTATATATACTAATATTGATGTTGATAGTCCAACTGCAATTGCTTTCTTAGATCTCGCGAAAGCATTCGATACTGTGAACCATGATATACTATTGACTAAACTTGATTCATATGGTATAAGAGGTGTAACTAATGACCTACTAAAGAGTTATTTGACAAATAGAAGTCAAACAGTTAAATCTAATAATTGCTATAGTAGTGCTCATGTAATAAGAACTGGAGTGCCTCAGGGTACTACTCTTGGCCCCCTACTTTTCATTGTCTATATTAATGACATCTTTAATATTTTGCCCGAAAACTCTTTGGTGTCATATGCTGACGACACGGCTGTCTTGTGTTCGGGAAAAACTTGGGAAGAGGTAGCTACAGTGATGACAGGCTGGCTGAGCAGGCTTGATACTTGGATGAAAGTGAATCAACTGTCACTTAATACTGATAAAACGACTTTCATGACTTTTGGCTGTTATCAAGATAGTATACCTGTGGATATGAAATTGTATATTGATAAGAAAGAAATAAAAAGAGTTGACTATTGTAAATATTTGGGTATCTATATAGATTGTCATATGAGATGGAACTATCACATAAAGCAAATTATAAAGAAAACCAGATATATAAATTTTGTTTTACATAAGTTAAGTGCAATATTGGATCCAAGGGCTATGAGGATAATTTATCAGGCTTTGTTTGAGAGTATAATTAACTATGGTATAATTGCGTGGGGTGGCGCATACGATAATGCAATGAAACCACTTATCACTATACTAACTAGACTTATTAAAAAAATTAAGGTACAACCTGTCCTTGCTATTGATGAATCTTTTATTGTTAACTCTGTTATTTATTATTATGATGAGTGTAAGATTATGTATAATCAACATAGTGGCAGAACTAGACATAGATCAATTGTCCTACCAAAGATTAATAAGTCAATTGCCCAAAAAATGCCTATTTTGTGGCAATTAAATATTTTAACAAACTACCAAATGATCTAAAAAATCTGTCGTGTGACAAAAAAATATTGAGAAAAAAATTGGTTAAATGGATTGGATCATTGTGATTACACCCTGTGATATGTAGGTAAATATCTAATGAGAACTAATGTTTAACAATGTACTCCATATCTCAACTATAGTAATTCTTTGTAAAATTAAAAGTAAATAATGATTAACTGTTATATATAAGATATATAATATAAGATAGATATAAGATATATAATATAAGATAGATATAAGATATATAATATAAGATAGATATAAGATATATAATATAAGATAGATATAAGATATATAATATAAGATAGATATAAGATTTTAATCCGGTCCTATGTACAGTTGACTTGTCAACTCTATAGGACATGACATATTTGTATGTTGTGTATTTTTCTGGATAAATAAAATAAAATAAAAAAATAAATGTCTGTTAGTCTGTCTGGTTGTCTGTCTGTACGTTATCAAATTTTTGTGGACGAGCTAGTTCAAAAACTAGTATGAATATCGAAACTAAATTTCACACTTAGTTTTTGTCTATTGAGATTAAGAGCTGATTAGATTTTGGTGTATATCGACCCAAAATTAAGGGGGGGGGGGGGGGTTAAAAATTAAAAATCTAGGCCGTTTGTGCAAACTCAACCAAATTTTGTATACATAAACTGGACCCCCAGAAGACTAAAATTACAAAAACTAACCGCCCAAAATGGGGGGGTCAAAAAATGAAAATCTTGGCCATTTACCAAACTCAACCAAATTTTGTATACATAATCACTGGAACACCAGAAGTATAAAAATGCAAAAACTAACCTCCCCCTCCCTACATGATTATAAATAATTTTGTACCAGGTTTTATGGTAAAGTCAAGTGGATGGCCACATCAGAACACGTCAGCTTATTTAATAATACCACCCGATTTGAATCGGTTGGAAAATCTTTGAACCCCCAAGTTCGTTCCAAATTTCATTCCGTGGATGGATTTTAAACTTTTGTAAAAACATTTTATAGGTCCATTGATTCGTATATTTAATTATATTATTATTACGTTTTAATTAATTAATAATTTTATTAACATGTATATTTATTATTATTACTGAATTCAATGAAATGGAGAGAGGGAGAGGGAGGATATTATTATAAAATGAATTAATATAATATTTCATTAAATTTATCGATTTTATTTAAAATTTAATTAGTCTTTGTTCGTTATTATGAATATTTTTCAAATGTGAATACACACACAGCGAGAGAGATACATTCTGTGAATAATTTGTTATATTATATTACTTTTGAATATTAATTCAATTGAGGGAGTGAGAATAATATTCAAACAAATTAAACAGTTGGTCGAATTTACCTAGATAGAAACACGAACGAATTTTAATTAACAACGACTTGAACGAATAAAACTAAAATAAGCTAGATGATGCGATTGAGGCATTGATAAAGGAAATTCAAATTCTGACAGATAAAGCAAAATCTATGAAAAAGGATAAAAGTAAAAATAAACCGAGGAAAGGTTGGATTACATCTGGATTGATCAAGTCATGTAATACAAAGGAATTGCTGTATAAAACATGGCAACTGAATAAAAGTAACAACACACTGAGAGATGAATATAAAAAATATTGTAATATATTGAATAGGCTCATAAGGCTAGCTAAAAGATTATTTGAGAATAACATGGTTAGAGGTTACCAAAATAATTGTAGTAAGCTATGGCAATATGTGAATAATAAACTGGGGAAAAATAATAAATTAAATAATGACATTGAATACTTAATAGATAGAGATAAAAAAATTTATAATTATGTAGAAATTGCAAATAATTTTGCATCTTTTTTTGGTAATATTGGTACTAATCTTGCAGCTAAAATAAATCAACCTGATGTAAATGTATCCAACAAAGTTAAAATTAATGACAAATCAATTTTCTTAACTCCAATAACTAGGTATGATATTGAAAAAATTATATTGGAGTTAAAAGTAAGAGCAGGTGGGGTGGATGGTATAAATAGTAAAGTCTTAAAATGCTTAGTTAGAGATATAAGTGGACCACTGGAACACATATTTAATCTGTGCATATCTGAAGGAATTTGGCCCAAGGCCTTAAAAGCAGCTGAAGTCATTCCTGTATACAAAAATGGTGATAAACATGTACCTACTAATTATAGACCAATATCTCTTATATCAAACATAGCTAAGGTATTTGAAAAAATTGTTTATAATAAACTTACTAATTTTTTAAGTATGTGTAATGTTCTCTCTGATGCCCAGTTTGGATTCGTGAAGGGTAGGGGTACTAATGATGCACTGGCTTTTGTAGCAAACTTTATATATACTAATATTGATGTTGATAGTCCAACTGCAATTGCTTTCTTAGATCTCGCGAAAGCATTCGATACTGTGAACCATGATATACTATTGACTAAACTTGATTCATATGGTATAAGAGGTGTAACTAATGACCTACTAAAGAGTTATTTGACAAATAGAAGTCAAACAGTTAAATCTAATAATTGCTATAGTAGTGCTCATGTAATAAGAACTGGAGTGCCTCAGGGTACTACTCTTGGCCCCCTACTTTTCATTGTCTATATTAATGACATCTTTAATATTTTGCCCGAAAACTCTTTGGTGTCATATGCTGACGACACGGCTGTCTTGTGTTCGGGAAAAACTTGGGAAGAGGTAGCTACAGTGATGACAGGCTGGCTGAGCAGGCTTGATACTTGGATGAAAGTGAATCAACTGTCACTTAATACTGATAAAACGACTTTCATGACTTTTGGCTGTTATCAAGATAGTATACCTGTGGATATGAAATTGTATATTGATAAGAAAGAAATAAAAAGAGTTGACTATTGTAAATATTTGGGTATCTATATAGATTGTCATATGAGATGGAACTATCACATAAAGCAAATTATAAAGAAAACCAGATATATAAATTTTGTTTTACATAAGTTAAGTGCAATATTGGATCCAAGGGCTATGAGGATAATTTATCAGGCTTTGTTTGAGAGTATAATTAACTATGGTATAATTGCGTGGGGTGGCGCATACGATAATGCAATGAAACCACTTATCACTATACTAACTAGACTTATTAAAAAAATTAAGGTACAACCTGTCCTTGCTATTGATGAATCTTTTATTGTTAACTCTGTTATTTATTATTATGATGAGTGTAAGATTATGTATAATCAACATAGTGGCAGAACTAGACATAGATCAATTGTCCTACCAAAGATTAATAAGTCAATTGCCCAAAAAATGCCTATTTTGTGGCAATTAAATATTTTAACAAACTACCAAATGATCTAAAAAATCTGTCGTGTGACAAAAAATATTGAGAAAAAAATTGGTTAAATGGATTGGATCATTGTGATTACACCCTGTGATATGTAGGTAAATATCTAATGAGAACTAATGTTTAACAATGTACTCCATATCTCAACTATAGTAATTCTTTGTAAAATTAAAAGTAAATAATGATTAACTGTTATATATAAGATATATAATATAAGATAGATATAAGATATATAATATAAGATAGATATAAGATATATAATATAAGATAGATATAAGATATATAATATAAGATAGATATAAGATATATAATATAAGATAGATATAAGATATATAATATAAGATAGATATAAGATTTTAATCCGGTCCTATGTACAGTTGACTTGTCAACTCTATAGGACATGACATATTTGTATGTTGTGTATTTTTCTGGATAAATAAAATAAAATAAAAAATAAATGTCTGTTAGTCTGTCTGGTTGTCTGTCTGTACGTTATCAAATTTTTGAGGACGAGCTAGTTCAAAAACTAGTATGAATATCGAAACTAAATTTCACACTTAGTTTTTGTCTATTGAGATTAAGAGCTGATTAGATTTTGGTGTATATCGACCCAAAATTAAGGGGGGGGGCTAAAAATTAAAAATCTAGGCCGTTTGTGCAAACTCAACCAAATTTTGTATACATAAACTGGACCCCCAGAAGACTAAAATTACAAAAACTAACCGCCCAAAATGGGGGGGTCAAAAAATGAAAATCTTGGCCATTTACCAAACTCAACCAAATTTTGTATACACAATCACTGGAACACCAGAAGTATAAAAATGCAAAAACTAACCTCCCCCTCCCTACATGATTATAAATAATTTTGTACCAGGTTTTATGGTAAAGTCAAGTGGATGGCCACATCAGAACACGTCAGCTTATTTAATAATACCACCCGATTTGAATCGGTTGGAAAATCCTTTGAACCCCCAAGTTCGTTCCAAATTTCATTCCGTGGATGGATTTTAAACTTTTGTAAAAACATTTTTATAGGTCCATTGATTCGTATATTTAATTATATTATTATTACGTTTTAATTAATTAATAATTTTATTAACATGTATATTTATTATTATTACTGAATTCAATGAAATGGAGAGAGGGAGAGAGAGTGATATTATTATAAAATGAATTAATATAATATTTCATTAAATTTATCGATTTTATTTAAAATTTAATTAGTCTTTGTTCGTTATTATGAATATTTTTCAAAATGTGAATACACACACAGCGAGAGAGATACATTCATGTGAATAATTTGTTATATTATATTACTTTTGAATATTAATTCAATTGAGGGAGTGAGAATAATATTCAAACAAATTAAACAGTTGGTCGAATTTACCTAGATAGAAACACGAACGAATTTTAATTAACAACGACTTGAACGAATAAAACTAAAATAAGCTAGATGATGCGATTGAGGCATTGATAAAGGAAATTCAAATTCTGACAGATAAAGCAAAATCTATGAAAAAGGATAAAAGTAAAAATAAACCGAGGAAAGGTTGGATTACATCTGGATTGATCAAGTCATGTAATACAAAGGAATTGCTGTATAAAACATGGCAACTGAATAAAAGTAACAACACACTGAGAGATGAATATAAAAAATATTGTAATATATTGAATAGGCTCATAAGGCTAGCTAAAAGATTATTTGAGAATAACATGGTTAGAGGTTACCAAAATAATTGTAGTAAGCTATGGCAATATGTGAATAATAAACTGGGGAAAAATAATAAATTAAATAATGACATTGAATACTTAATAGATAGAGATAAAAAAATTTATAATAATGTAGAAATTGCAAATAATTTTGCATCTTTTTTTGGTAATATTGGTACTAATCTTGCAGCTAAAATAAATCAACCTGATGTAAATGTATCCAACAAAGTTAAAATTAATGACAAATCAATTTTCTTAACTCCAATAACTAGGTATGATATTGAAAAAATTATATTGGAGTTAAAAGTAAGAGCAGGTGGGGTGGATGGTATAAATAGTAAAGTCTTAAAATGCTTAGTTAGAGATATAAGTGGACCACTGGAACACATATTTAATCTGTGCATATCTGAAGGAATTTGGCCCAAGGCCTTAAAAGCAGCTGAAGTCATTCCTGTATACAAAAATGGTGATAAACATGTACCTACTAATTATAGACCAATATCTCTTATATCAAACATAGCTAAGGTATTTGAAAAAATTGTTTATAATAAACTTACTAATTTTTTAAGTATGTGTAATGTTCTCTCTGATGCCCAGTTTGGATTCGTGAAGGGTAGGGGTACTAATGATGCACTGGCTTTTGTAGCAAACTTTATATATACTAATATTGATGTTGATAGTCCAACTGCAATTGCTTTCTTAGATCTCGCGAAAGCATTCGATACTGTGAACCATGATATACTATTGACTAAACTTGATTCATATGGTATAAGAGGTGTAACTAATGACCTACTAAAGAGTTATTTGACAAATAGAAGTCAAACAGTTAAATCTAATAATTGCTATAGTAGTGCTCATGTAATAAGAACTGGAGTGCCTCAGGGTACTACTCTTGGCCCCCTACTTTTCATTGTCTATATTAATGACATCTTTAATATTTTGCCCGAAAACTCTTTGGTGTCATATGCTGACGACACGGCTGTCTTGTGTTCGGGAAAAACTTGGGAAGAGGTAGCTACAGTGATGACAGGCTGGCTGAGCAGGCTTGATACTTGGATGAAAGTGAATCAACTGTCACTTAATACTGATAAAACGACTTTCATGACTTTTGGCTGTTATCAAGATAGTATACCTGTGGATATGAAATTGTATATTGATAAGAAAGAAATAAAAAGAGTTGACTATTGTAAATATTTGGGTATCTATATAGATTGTCATATGAGATGGAACTATCACATAAAGCAAATTATAAAGAAAACCAGATATATAAATTTTGTTTTACATAAGTTAAGTGCAATATTGGATCCAAGGGCTATGAGGATAATTTATCAGGCTTTGTTTGAGAGTATAATTAACTATGGTATAATTGCGTGGGGTGGCGCATACGATAATGCAATGAAACCACTTATCACTATACTAACTAGACTTATTAAAAAAATTAAGGTACAACCTGTCCTTGCTATTGATGAATCTTTTATTGTTAACTCTGTTATTTATTATTATGATGAGTGTAAGATTATGTATAATCAACATAGTGGCAGAACTAGACATAGATCAATTGTCCTACCAAAGATTAATAAGTCAATTGCCCAAAAAAATGCCTATTTTGTGGCAATTAAATATTTTAACAAACTACCAAATGATCTAAAAAATCTGTCGTGTGACAAAAAAATATTGAGAAAAAAATTGGTTAAATGGATTGGATCATTGTGATTACACCCTGTGATATGTAGGTAAATATCTAATGAGAACTAATGTTTAACAATGTACTCCATATCTCAACTATAGTAATTCTTTGTAAAATTAAAAGTAAATAATGATTAACTGTTATATATAAGATATATAATATAAGATAGATATAAGATATATAATATAAGATAGATATAAGATATATAATATAAGATAGATATAAGATATATAATATAAGATAGATATAAGATATATAATATAAGATAGATATAAGATATATAATATAAGATAGATATAAGATTTTAATCCGGTCCTATGTACAGTTGACTTGTCAACTCTATAGGACATGACATATTTGTATGTTGTGTATTTTTCTGGATAAATAAAATAAAATAAAAAAATAAATGTCTGTTAGTCTGTCTGGTTGTCTGTCTGTACGTTATCAAATTTTTGTGGACGAGCTAGTTCAAAAACTAGTATGAATATCGAAACTAAATTTCACACTTAGTTTTTGTCTATTGAGATTAAGAGCTGATTAGATTTTGGTGTATATCGACCCAAAATTAAGGGGGGGGTTACAAATTAAAAATCTAGGCCGTTTGTGCAAACTCAACCAAATTTTGTATACATAAACAGTGGACCCCAGAAGACTAAAATAACAAAAACTAACCGCCCAAAATGGGGGGGTCAAAAAATGAAAATCTTGGCCATATACCAAACTCAACCAAATTTGTATACATAATTACTGGAACACCAGAAGTATAAAAATGCAAAAACTAACGTCCCCCTCCCTACATGATTATAAATAATTTTGTACCAGGTTGTATGGTCAAGTCAAGTGGATGGCCACATCAGAACACGTCAGCTTATTTAATAATACCACCCGATTTGAATCGGTTGGAAAAACTTTGAACCCCCAAGTTCGTTCCAAATTTCATTCCGTGGATGGATTTTAAACTTTTGTAAAAACATTTTTATAGGTCTATTGATTCGTATATTTAATTATATTATTATTACGTTTTAATTAATTAATAATTTTATTAACATGTATATTTATTATTATTACTGAATTCAATGAAATGGAGAGAGGGAGAGAGAGGATATTATTATAAAATGAATTAATATAATATTTCATTAAATTTATCGATTTTATTTAAAATTTAATTAGTCTTTGTTCGTTATTATGAATATTTTTCAAATGTGAATACACACACAGCGAGAGAGATACATTCATGTGAATAATTTGTTATATTATATTACTTTTGAATATTAATTCAATTGAGGGAGTGAGAATAATATTCAAACAAATTAAACAGTTGGTCGAATTTACCTAGATAGAAACACGAACGAATTTTAATTAACAACGACTTGAACGAATAAAACTAAAATAAGCAATTAGTAAATAAATATTTTAAAAAGAAGTGGAATCAAATCGAAGGGTACATCTAGAGAAGTTAAGTTAAAAGTTTATTTAACTTATGTAAGACCTAATTTAGAGTATTGTTCAATTGATAAAATTGATATGATAGAAAAGGAGGGCGGCTAGATTTGTTTTTGGTAAATTTGATGGGTTTATTAGTGTCACTTCAATGATTAATGATGGTCTAGCTTATTGGAAAGAAGAGAATGGGCTAAATTGAAAGTGATTTTCAAAGCATATAGGAGTTTTAGGAGATGGGAAGAAATAACGAATAGATTTCAGGAACCAAGTTATTTAGGTAGAGCTGATCATAGAAAAAAGATTCGTAAGCCAAGATTCTTGAAAAGTATCGGTTTACATTCATTTGTAGGATCTGGCATTGATTTGTGGAACAATCTGTCTGTTACTACTAGGGATTATAGTCCTCTGCCCCCTATCAATATATCAATCGAGGGGTGATCCACGATTGGAAGTAGGTGTATACCTCTTTGGAAGTATTTTGAAAGTACTTCGAAATATTTGGAAGTACTTGGAAATATTTGGAAGTACCTGGAAATATTTGTAAGTACTTGAAAATATTTGAAAGTACTTGGGAATATTTGGGAGTACTTGGAAATATTTGGAAGTGCTTGGAAATATTTGGAAGTACTTGGAAATATTTGGAATTACTTGGGAATCGGATTAGCCGAGAGCTTAAAGACACTAGCCTTCTAGAGCAGGAGTCCCGGGTTCGAGTCCGAGTCCCTGCATTGATATTTGACCGGCTATAATCTGATTCCTAGTCACCAATCCGTCTGGCAAGCGTGGTGACTTAATGCCAACCCCTTCCATTTGATGGAAGAGGCCTATATTCAGGAGTGGATTGTCGCTATCGACAGGCTGATGATGATGACTTGGAAATATTTGGAATTACTTGGAAATATTTAGAAATATTTGGAAGTACTTGGAAATATTTGGAATTACAAGTGGAAGTAGGTGTACAGCATATTAGGTCGCGGTTCACCTCGAATCAATTATAAATTTTGTCAAGTCCTAGAGTTGTGAAAAATTTTATTTAGTTCTCACAAGCAGAGATTACCTGAGATAGAGAGAGGTCATACCATCCTTGTTAAGGTTTTGACCAGGTTTTCTTAACAACTTATGGCAAATGTCGGGATGGTTAATGCGTCGTTTGCTCCTGGTTTCGGGTTTTTGCACGGAATTATTTAAATTACGTTTTGTCTTTTGATGGAAATCTATGATCATGTTATTTGTTAATGAGCATACATTTCTATTATTTTTTTCTTTTTCTTGTTTGTTAATTGTTAATTTCTTTTAATTGATTTGTATTTAATAATAAAACTTGAGCAAGATGCGAGGTAGGTTTCACAAAAAAGAAATAAAACAAAATTGAGTTATGAATTCGATATATTTCGGGGGTGAGTCCATCATCTTATTTCATTTTTGTGAAACCTGCCTCGCATCTTACTCAAGTTTTATTATTATATTAAAATGTTTCACCTAGAACCAACACCTAACTCCTTAAAAGTGATTTGTATTTATGTTTATTAATTTCTGTAGTTAATTTGTATTGATGTTTTGTTGACCTAGCCACCGAGGACTTGTGCCTCTAAGCAGGTCGAGTAATAAAGATTTATTTATTTATTTATTTATTATAGGGGACTGCTTAGGGATATCTTGGAGGGGGAGGTGGGAAAGAAAAGGGGAAGGGGAAGACCCAGATTAGAATATTTCAACCAAATAATTGGGGATATGGGATGCCAGACATTTAGAGAGGTCAAACAGCTGGCGGGGGACAGAGTCGAGTGGAGACGGATTGTTGCATCAAACCAGTCTTAGGACTGTATACTCAATGATGATGATGATATTTATCACACTTGAATTGTAAAGAAACTCCACCGATTAGATATGAATCGCTGATTGCAGAAAGGGGAAATTCAGTGAACAGAAGTTTTGAGAAAAACGCGAAAAACAGTTTTTTGGGTTTGGGTACAATAAAATAATTGAAGGAACTTAATGCCCAAATCAGAAATACACTGTGGAGCAAAAAAATTGAACACTTAGAAAAATTTAGTTTTTTCAAATAATTTTCAGAAAAAACATATTTTTTATTTAAACTTTTAATACATTCTGTGATTGTACAAATATTTTAAAACATTTTTAGAGCAAAACAATGTATTACTTTAATTTAAACCCTTTAAAATTAAATTTATTTAAACTAGCATAAATTTTCAGGTTTGAAATCTGATCCCTTTATTGAATTGTATTAAATGATTATCGTCTAATATCGAATTAAATTGAATATTTTAATGTTTATCAGTTCGATTTGAATATCTCATCTTTTAATTTAATTTCATTTGAGATATTGTCCAAGCATAATGCTTCTAAAGACCGAGGAAGTAGCTCAAGCTGTAGCTCTAATAAATGATGGAAGATCGTATTGATATGTCGCTCAACGACTTAAAGCATCGGCTGGAAGTATCCACAGAGCTGTAAAACGATATTTAGAAACAAACTCTTATGCCAGGAGACCAGGATCTGGTCGAATTAGAGCTTCAAATGAGAGAGATAACCGATTCATACTATTGGGGGTATTGAGGGATCGGCATTGTACAGCAGCTCAAATTTAACAACACCTTCTACAAACTCGACTAGTCAACCTAAGTGTTTGGACTATCCGAAGACGTCTCCGGGAATTAGGGTTGATGCCAAGGAGACCAGCGACACCCTCTTTTGACACCAAATCATTGAATCAATCTAAGTCAATCTAATCTAATCTAACCTTCAAAACCCGAGTGCATAAACACCTACACTCTCACTTAATCAGCTTTCCCTTCTCTTCGGTAATGCAAGGGTCTTTCGAGATCCATAGGGGCTGCATCTTTACTGGTGCGCCCCTTCTTGCATTCGATTGCATTAAAAAAAATGTGTTCCACTTTTTTGCACCACAGTGTATATTGAAACATGATCTTTTTCAGCAGTAGTTATTTCAAATTATTTGCTTTAAACGTTTAGAACTTAGTGACCTTCAAAGTTGACAAACATATATCCAGAAATATGACTAATACCATTTCTGTAATCAACTATTCATATGAAAACGCGGACTCAGCAGGATGGAAATACGAATTATAGCATTAAAGAGAAGACTCTAATATGTATTGAAACTTAGAGCCATGGAGTACAACAAATTGGAAAAAAATTGCTATAACAAAAAATTTAAGGAAGATGTCGAATAAATTCAGTGCAGAATAGAGAAGAAGCTTCAAATAGAGACTAGAAGATTTAGGATTCAACTTAGCAAGAATAAGAAAAGAGTCGAACGAGGCAAGAATAAACGATATTTATGAAGGACTAGAGTTACAGTAATTAGATTTTCCGCTCAGAATTTCCTGCTCAAAAGTGCAGAAGATATTTTGACTGACGAATCAACTTTCTGATTATAGTACAAACATATAAAAAATAATTGGTGTTGTTATCGTCCATGATTAATATTTTTCTTTGTGGCTGGTTATTGGGTACATGGACTTGAAATAAAATTATAAATTAAATTTTCAAATTGTCGCTACGTTTCGCAGTATATTTTTCTGCTTCCTCAGGCAATATTTGAACTTAAACTCCTCGTAAAAATAATATATAGTTCATTACACCATTTGTCGATCACAATTAAATTGACTCAGCAAAACAATGACATCCTTTTCTTTTTTACACTTTTTTTAATCCAATCGTATTATAAGGCTTAACTGATACAGATGATAACATTTTTTCCAAGTCGTATTAATTTGAGCCATTTGATATAGGAAATATTCCAGAACCAAAAAAGTTAATATCCTTTAATATCCCTGTATTAAATTAAATTACCATTTAATTTTCCTGGTGGGTTTTCAAATCATAATAAAATAGTTAAATTTGTTTTCCGATAGTTTTCTGTATATATATATAATTAAGATTTTGTCTGTACATTGATCTGAATCGCCTCAAACGTTGGCTGTAGATACACGTTTCAAGAAAAGTTATCAAAGAAAAACCCCTCAATAAAATTCCTGTTTGTCTGTCTATTTCCATGGTGTATCATATAATTATATGAGAGCTTGAACTATATTTATCGAGGGGTGAACCCCAAACTAATATCGTCTACTTCCACTTCCACTTTCATTTCCAAGTAGAAGACAATAGATGAAGAGGCATTATCTAATGAATTCCAAAATAATTCCACATAATTCCAAAGACTGTGTACACCTAATTCCAATCGTGGTTCACCCCTCGATATTTATTATACTTTTTTTATTTGAAGAGAATTCCAGCTCAATTATTAAAATCGGCTCTACCACGGAACAAAAAGTTATGCATGTATAGATAGATACATACATAATATTACATAGGCTACTGCGGAACAAATTACCCTCTTTTACGTGACTTAGTAGGATATAAAAATATCTTCTGCATTTGTGAGCAGGAAAATTTGGGCTGAACCAGAATTAACTTTCTAATACTTTACGTTCTTGAGTTTATCATAAGCATCAGATTCTAGACATAAAGACAACAAAAAAAAATTACCAACTAATTGTTTTGTCTATAGAAAGAGGTGACTGTTCAAACAAATTGTTAAAACATCTTTGAAAAAATTAGATACATATAAAAAAACTTTATCAAGTGAAGTTTTTCATCTTCTGTTTCATTACGTTTCTCTAATGAGAGCCATCTAATTATCTCTATTGAAATAAATTATATTTCCACCCTTTTTTATAATTAATTAATTCATCCTTATGAATTCAATAATGATACAAGCTGTAAAAAGGCGAGACATAGCGTTAAGTGTTACTATTATGTTACAGTAAGTGTTTCATCGTTTCATTAAAATTGAGGTCGGCTATCTTTCTATTTTTTGCCCTGACTGCCATTTTATTTCTTGTTAACACCCATTTGGGACTAACTTCAAATTAAAACTTAAGAAATCTGAATATGTTTTTCTTTTATTTTTCATCTCTAAAATATAATCTGATTAAGCAAGTAAATATTATGAATAATTTGATTAAAAGTGAAAACATTTTCTAATTAGACATGCTTGAATTGAATGCATTAATATCAAAACTTGTAAAACAAATTAATATTATTTATTTTCTTAAATTAAAGTTTTACTTACTCAAATAATAATTCACAAATAACATGGTGTTTCGTTTTGCCTTTGCTCTTTCCCATTTTAGAACAAATGGTTTTAAAGTTATTTTAAAAGACAAGCTTTGTGCAATTATTTTTTTTATTTTTAAAGAACGTTTCACCCTAAGACAAGACAAGCTTTGTGCAATTATTTTTTTATTTTTAAAGAACGTTTCACCCTAAGGCGAAGGTCATCTTCAGATAGGAATCTTAAATTAGAATTAAAAAACAAAACAAAACAAGGGATAATTATAACCTAATGAATCCTAAATGTTAGGGATTGTTTTTATTATATGTTGAAGGGTTGATTCTACCCCCCCCCCCTCCTAAGAATTGAGCTTAAGTGCCAAAACCGCTATTTATATGCTTGGATTTAAGGAGGTTCGAGACAGCTTATCTATCTGGATGATCTTCGAAAAAATCTTTTGTATTTCTGCAGAGTGACAACTTCTGCATACTAAATTTTTTAATAAAAAAAATTGTTAATAATGAGGTTAATTTCGAATAAAAATCTTTGTTTTGATAATATTAATAAAAAGAATATTAACATTTATTTAACACAAAAACGATTTCAAGAAATAGAGTAAGAATTTTGCACTAGTGTTTTTGTTATATTATGTTGGCTGCGAATAACTTTTTATTTTAACATTTATGAATAACTAATTAACTAAACTGTCAAATCTATTGAAAAATGTATCATCCGATTCATAAAAGTTGAATTATTGATCTGTATTGATGGTAAAAATTTGAGAATTTTCTTATAAAAATGATAAACATTCCCGAACCCCATTAAAATCACTCAAGCCAATAGTCTGGATAGCGTTTTGACATTCAGTTTAATTAACGAGAGGGTGAAATCAATCCTGCTGACATATAATAAAATGAAATAAAAAGGCCCCATCACATTCTCGCTCCGTCTTTTGACGATTATGCGTACTTGGTTTGCCCAGGCATGACCTAGTGTGTAATCCTAAAAGCTATGGACTTTTTACTTCGTCTTTTTGTGCAAACCAAGTTAGCACAGACAAGAAGTAGCAAAAAGATAGAAGGTGTGATAGGCCCTTAACACTTCGGCTTCAGTTCAATTTGAATCTCATCGTGTTTTTTATTTTTTTAGAAATCTTAACTCTACTATTAGTATCGGCAATTTGAACTTTTATAACGGCCTACCATATCCTCCGTCTTTTTACTCCGTCTTGTCTTTTTGCGATCTGTTTCAAATAAAATACCATGGTTTTTGTGTCTGCAAACCAAGTTCGCACAGGCAAGAGTAAAATTACGGAATGTGTAACAAGATTATCATTATTTCATTTAGGAAAATTAGTTTCTATTTGTTATGTAATGGAAATTAAAATTAAACATAATATTTCTATCTAATTATATTCAAAATGTCTTGATAAGTACAATTTCGGATTAAAACAATTTTAAATTTATTCAATTCCTCAACGTTCACTTACGAAGTAATGAATATCTAATTTTAAAGTTGAATGATGAAATCATACTTTGGATGAATAAGTTAAAATTCTCAACCTGGAGACATTTTATTTAGTTTAACACTTCATCATCCTTCATATTAGGGACAAGACAATGAATGGTGTTCTGCAGAGAAACACGCAATTAAATTACAATGGGTTAGGCAATAGTTCTTCCAGGGGCTGTTAGAAAGTTTTCTGTGTGCTTGAACAACCACAAAGATTCAAGAAAAGGATAGAAGATTTTCAGCTGGGGGGGGGGGTAGAAAGAAAAGAGAGAAGGAAAAAACTTGTGCAACAAAATCCAATAGAATTCAATTGCATTTCGTTTTCCACTGAATATATTCTAATTGAAGGGAAAATTGTAAATGCGATGTGCCATGATTTAAAGAATTTAATTATATATGGATGAGTGAAATTCTTAAAAGATTCTCCCCTCAAATCCACTTGATTAAAAGGGTGAATTTTATTATGTATTTTTCGCGAATTTGCAGCGATGGAATTTGTTGTTAGAATCGACTTAATTCTCAAAGAATTTCTAATAAAATACAAATGCAAGTTAATATGATAAGGGGCCGCAAGAGACGTCATCGGGGGAAAAAATTATTTAGGAACCAAGTAAATAAATTATTTTAAAATTTATTTATGGTTATATTACTTTTTTGCCCTCCGAAATTCCCTCCCGAAAAATTAATACAACCACCCGTATGGAAATAAATCGATTTTCGAAATATGTTTTTTATATATTTTTAGAAAATATATTAAAAATATAAAATTTTTGTGTTAAATTTATATAAAGTTTACGTTTTTTATATATTCTTAAAATATAATTATTTTTATATCATGGCTATGTGTTTGAATTAAGAATTAGTAGATCATGAAATTTTACAAATGAAGATTAAATCTTTGAGTGAAATATTTAACGTGATATGTCAGAGGGGTTCACCTCTCAGGGTAGTCAATTGGACCAGTACTTGGGTTCGATTCATGAGGGTGTGAATACAACCCTTCTGAGAGGTAATTAAAATTTTTAATAAAAAGTAAATAAAATTTCAAGGTAGGTTTCACAAAATAAAACAGATATATGTTTTGAGTTTTATCTCGATATACATATGTTATATGTTGCAGTAAAAACAGGTACTTACTAATTAAAACGCGTTTCAATGAATACCTTTGTGGCAACTAGAATTTACTGATGTTGATTGAGTTTGATCCAAAGGTCTAGAATCTTCTTTTTTGACCTTCACTATTTTGGGTGTTTATTTTCTAAATTTTTTAAACAAAAATGTCAAAAATTACTATTTTTGACATGTTCGATTAAAATTTTTTGAAAATAAACACCCAAAATGAGGCGGAAGGTCAAAAATGAAGTTTCTAGACCTTTGGACCAAACTGAACTAACATCAGTAAATTCTAGTTGCCACAAAGATATTCAGTGAAACGCGTTTTAACTAGTAAGAACCCGTTCTTACTAAAAAGGGTTTTTACTTCAACATATATATATTTCGAGCTACTAGCCCATTATCAGTAGTTAACATAGAAATGTTTTCTATATTGATCCCTGATGATGGGAATAAAACTCAAAACATATATCTTTTTCATTTTTGAAACCTACCTTGAAATTTTATTTACTTTTTGTTAAAAATGTTTCACCTTGAAACGACACCTAAATCTTTAAAAATTATAAAATTATTAATTCCAGCTCAGATCTAGTAGATGACTACTTTTCTTGATTTCTCTAAAATACCATGACCTTTCAAATCGTAAGTTAATTAGGAAAAATATATTTTTAATTAAACAAAATCAATTAACTTTATTTCAAATACCGAAAGCCCTGTCGGAGGAAATTTCAATTTGAGAGACGAATTGTCTTGTAATTTGTAATGAAACATTGGCATAAATCGAATCTGGTATTTTTCTGGATGGGAATGATTGTTTAATTCAGTTATAAGAAACAAGCAGTCACTAGAAGCTCCGACTAACTTTTCGATTACTTCAGGTAATAGAATTTAGATCATTAAATTTAAAGTTCCTATTCGTTTAGGTCAAAGTCAAAATGAATACAACTGCTTCAAGCAATCAATTACTAAGATATTTGGTTTGAAAATTCAGTCCATCCACGATACGCGTTTATTAATTAAAAATACTTTTCAACACTCTGCATACATCGAGGGGTGAACCGCGACCTAATATGATGTACACCTACTTCCACTTGTACTTCCAAATTTTCCAAGTACTTCCAAACATTTCCAAGTACTTCCAAATATTTCCAAGTACTTCCAAATATTCCCAAGTGCTTCCAAATGTTTCCAAGTATTTCCAAATATTTCCAAGTACTTCCAAATATTCCCAAGTGCTTCCAAATGTTTCCAAGTATTTCCAAATATTTCCAAGTAATTCCAAATATTTCCAAGTACTTCCAAATATTTCCAAGTACTTCCAAATATTTCCAAGTAATTCCAAAATATTTCCAAAGAGGTGTACACCTACTTCCAATCGCGGATCACCCCTAGGCATACATCATCGTTTTACTAATGAATGTAGATCCCCAATGCATAAAGCTAAACCTATAAGTGATTACTTCATTTTGATAACATGATAGTTGATAAATATAATGAAATTTTCTCAGTTAATCCTCTTGCAAGAAGGGTAAACATTGTTTAGTCAGTTCTCAATTTAAGCTCTAATGATTTTAGAACTAGATACAAATGATAAACTTTGTAAAATTTATTTTGAAAAATCAGGTATTTCGAAAACGAATTAAATTAATTGAAGAGGATCAAACCAGCTTTTGGGATGATTACTATAAATCTGAAATGATGCCGATCCAAGTCGAGTGTATATGGTACATAACTATTAAGAGAATTAGACTCATGAACAGAATTAGTGGAACGTGTATGTCTGTATCGTATAATAAAGATAAATTTTATAAAATTTAAGGTAGTTGTTTCGCGACAATACTAGCAAAAAGTTAATGCTAGAGTATATAGAACAGACAATATGGATTCATAATTCATAAGCCCAAAACTTGTTGCTGTTTATGTACCACTACTAGCCAATATCAATCGTGCTCGCTTGAGAAGTCTGGCAACACTGTCCGAGCTTGTATATATTTTATCATAGAAATGTCAGATAAAGTATATTATAAAGGAGGATTTATAAAACAAAAAGTTCTTAATAAGCGATTGAAAGCTGTTACGACAATGGCTGAAGCGAAAAACGTCAAAAAAATACTAAAGTTAACCCACTTTTTAGATTAAATAAATGCTTTGTTGCCAGCTTGTTTTTAGTGTAAATTTTTCTTTATACATTTTTCATTATTTATTCATTATTATCTCAGAAACTGTGTTGTGACTATGAATTAAAATTTTCTTAAAAAATATATTAGTTATTGTTTAATGTTGGTTTAGTTTTTTATAACAATGGTAAGAAGAGTTTCTTAATTATAATTAATTATGTATGTAAACTTTTTGATATCCCGTATATAGTGAGTGCAATGTATAAGAGTCTGAAAAACTCTCTCTTTGGAATTTAATATCTCCGGAACTACCTATATTGCTTGATCAATTTCGTTTTACCACCAATCGATGCAGAAATATTTACATAATAATCTATCTAAATTTCAAAAAAATTCTAAGAAACCCCTAATGGTGAAACAACTACCTTAAATAAAATGTGAAATTTGAGGAAAAATCAATATTTAAGTGAGTTATTAAATAAAAGTAACATTAAAAATAATTAGATGTAACAAATCAGAGGAAAAAAGGAAACACCGTGTTAAATCACAACCAATCACAACGTTTCGCTAATTTATTGTAGCTTCATCAGACTCTTGATCAAATTATTTTTAAACACTTTGTCATTCAAAATAATTTGATCAAGAGCCTGATGAAGCTATAATAAATTAGCGAAACGTTCGATTTAACCCTGTGTTTAATTGGTTCCTCTGATTTGTTATAGCTAATAGTGATAATGGAACTGAAAGATTATAATAATAATTAAAAATAATATTTTAAAAATTAATTAAGAAACTAAAAGATAATAGTCATCGCTTCGAGCAACGTTTCGCTAATTTATTGTAGCTTCATCAGACTCGCTTCGAGCAATAAATACTCCCTTTCTATGACCATATTTGTATCAATGTTCTTTTTACTTTACCGTATATGGTCAAGTATTGTAATAGTGCATGAAAAAAGTGGTTTTTCCTTCTTTTTTTCGAAATATCTCAAAAACGGATGAAACTATTTTGATTAAAAAAATTGAGCGAAACCATGGTATTTTGCTCTACAAAAAAGCCCAAATAAGTGAACATCGAAAAAATTATATTTTTCTAGATAATAATTGTTTTGTCAAAATGTCTATTAGTTTGTGCGTTACCAAATTTTTGTGGACGAGCTAGCTCAAAAACTAGTGTGAATATCAAAACCAAATTTCACACGTAGTTTTGGTCCATTGAGATTAAGAGCTGATTAGATTTTGGTGCATATCGACCTAAAATTAAGGGGGGAGAGGGGGTTAAAAATTAAGAATCTAGGCTATTTTAGCAAACTCAACCAAATTTTGTATACATAATCAGTGGGACCACAGAAGTCTAAAAATGCAAAAACTAGCCGCCCAAAATGGGTGGGGGGGGGGTGTAGGGTCAAAAATTGAAAATCTAGGCCCTTGTAACAAACTCAACCAAATTTTGTATACATAATCAGTGGGACCCCAGGAGTCTAAAAATGCAAAAACTAACCCCCCTCCCCTACATGATTATAAATAATTTTATTATAAGTGAGGGGCCAGGTTGTATGGTAAAGTCAAGTGGATGTCCACATCAGCACACGTCAGCTTATTTATTTTATATTAATCATTTTTTTAAATTTTAGGTGGAAAATTTTGAAAAAACCCACATATATATACAACTCTTATTTTAACATTAATTAATTTTAATCCTACTATGTACATATGGTATAAATGTCACTTTAAAAAATCAACAATAATGATTAATCAGTAATTATTCTAAATGATAAGTAACGGGCAAGTCAAAAAGTTTATGTATTAGGTATATTAAATATTCAAAAAATATATTTTATTTATAGGTATATAGTGTTTCTTTTAAATATTTAAGTAATTCTGGATAGTGCATTTCTAGATTTTTCAAAATTATACAATTTGACATACCTACTTGCTATAATATATAGGTATACCTATATGTACATGAATCTATATACGTATATATGAATTCTCCCAAGGGCTCAATTCTGGGGAGTACGTGGATGGTGAACACAAAATCTCGAGCTGAGTGCAATCCCCCCCCCCCTACACAACCCACACCTCCTACAGCTCACACCATCTCTTTATTGCATTTTACTGTTCCTTTCTACAACTCTTTATTTTCACATTACTTAATTTTAATCTTACCATGTGCATATATAGTATAAGTTACTTTAAAAAATCCAGAAACCCTTTTGCCAAAATAGAACTTGTATATACTAGAATTTACAAAGAGATTTTAATGAAAACTGCATTAGAATATAAATTATATAGATATTTGTATTTAGTATATATGTTGCAGTAAAAACCCGTTTTTTAGTAAGAACGCGTTCTTACTAGTTAAAATGCGTTTCACTGAATCCCTTTGTGGCAACTTGAGTTTATTGATGTTGGTTGAGTTTGGTTCAAAGATCTAGAATTTTCATTTTTGACCTTTCGCCTCGTTTTGTTTGTTTATTTTTCAAAAATTTTTTAAACCAAAAATTATATCCTCTACAAGTTTGCTTCTAATTTTTGAAATTTTCTTTTAAAAAATTTTAAAATTAAACACTCAAAATGAGGCGGAAGGTCAAAAATGAATATTCTAGACCTTTGAACCAAACTCAAACAACATCAGTAAATTCTAGTTGCCACAAAGGTATACATTTTTTTAGATATTTTTCACCCTCCCCCTTTTTGGGTGGTTTTTGGTGGGAATTTTTTTAAACAAAAGTTGTCAGAAATCACATTCCCTACAACTTTACTCATTATAAAATTTGCCGTAGAGTTAATACTTTAGGAGTTATTTGATAATTTTCATTCGTAGCGCCCCCCCCCCAAACTCCCTTTTGGGGTCAAAATATCAAAACGTTATATGGCTAAAAACGTAAGTTAGAAGACATCTGATACAAATATGAAATTTCATAATAATCCCTTCAGCCATTTTGACGTTAATCGTGAGCAACTTTTCGCGGAAACCACTGAAACAGTCAGACAGACAGGCAGGAATTTTGTTGAGGGTGTTTTCGTTCATAACTTTGCTTGAAACGTGTGCAACCAAAATTTGGCGTGATTTGGAGCAATGTACAGACAAAACCTTAATTTTATATATATAGATATAGATTATTTATACTTTATTTATAATCAGTAAGAAAAGCCTTGAATCGAATCATATATCTCACTTCTTCCAGCCTATTCAGTCCCAAACATATTGTCTGGCCCTTCTTTTGGATCAGACCAGAGAGATCCAAAGGGGGATTTCGTTAGACCCTTGAGCCTTAAAATCCTCATCTATATGTCTGACAAAGGCGATTTTCTACTCATTCTTATTCTTCTCTTACTTTTCTGTCTCATTTACTTTCCACTTTATCCTATTCTTCCACTATCGTTCAATGTTTTTGGCCATTTGGGGGAGATATAATCAAATATGAGTAGTTATTCTTCTTGTTCATATTTGAAATGGAAATTTAAACCATTTGAGTTTAACATTCAGATATTATCTTTGTTTAACATATAATATTGGAAAGGTAGCTCAAGGATAATACGAACCACAAGTCCCAAATAAAATAAATTATTGGAACGCCTTCGTCCTCTTAAGAACCAACGTTTTACAAGAATCCTCCACCCTTCTTCAGGGATTAAACGGTGCAATGAAGGAAGCTTTTAGCCACTTCCTTCTTGTCTCTTTTAACAGTACTTGAGCTTGATTAGTGTTAGAGTTTGCCATTAACATCAACAGAGTTTTTTTTAACATTTAATTATTGGGATGTTTCGAGTTTTAGATCATCTTCATCATCTAAAAATTAATGAAACACTGTTTTACAAATTATGTATAAGGTTTTTTTCATCGAAAATATTATAAATAATTTTCTCATTGTGTAAATATTGTGTCTAAATATTCTGAGTACGTTCCTGCTGTGAATATTATTCTCTAGTAATAATATCTAAGAAAAACTTTTAACTGAAATGTATTCTTGTTAGAGAAAAATAGTATTCTTACTTTATAAGTAGGTTATAATGAAAGACAGTCCATAAATTATTTACTTTTATTCAATTTCCGACGTTTCGGAGACTTTTTATCTCTCTTCTTCAGGGTATTGAATAGTTATTGATGGGTGAATATAACTCTGTTCTCATTTGTCTCTCCTTTCAGTGATAGCAACAATATTACCCAACATTATACCACATGACAACCATGTACACTTATGGTATAATGTTGGAAAATATTGTAATATTGTTGCTATCACTGAAAGGAGAGACAGATGGGAACCGAATTATACTCACCCATCAATAACTATTCAATACCCTAAAGAAGGAGAGAAAAAAGTCTCCGAAACGTCAGAAATTGAATAAAAGTAAATAATTTATGGACTGCCTTTCATTATAACCTACTTATTTCGCTTACCAGTCCGTCTAAGAAAATAAATAAAATAAAATTCTTACTTTATACTATTTTACTTAAAGACGTGAAGGATATAGATTTTTTGAGCCTAACAACGAAGTCCCTGTTGCTTGCATCCTATCATATTTGTCTAAAGAAGTTACTAAGGCTACGCCCCTTTATTTAAGTGCAACAGCTACATTCAGTCAAGGTGGTGTATGGCATTGTCTGTTAAAAGAAAAGATACTATTTATATCTGTCACTGGGTTATGTCATACTATTTTTCTCCTATTTAAAGTGAAAAGGGCTCAACAAAAAGAAATGCAATTTATAACATAAGGTTTAGTTCTGCTAAGATATAAGCATCATACTTTATAAACGTAGTTCTAAACAGAATCTGAACATTTATTCTGTTTTCTTGGGCTTTATACATATATTTATAAAATTGTATGTAGGGTATAGCTTCATTTTCTCTACTCTCCTTATATCGACATTTTATAGTTAACCAACAACTCACTACGAACGCTGCTTGTTTTTACTTTACCATACATGGCATGGTCAAGTATTGTAATCGTGCATGAAAAAAGTGGGTTTTTTCCTTATTTTTTTCAAAATATCTCAAAAACAGCTGAAACTATTTTGATTAAAAAAATTGAGCGAAACCATGGAATTTCACTCTACAAAAAAGCCCTAATAAATAAACATCGAGAAAATTATATTTTTCGAGATAATAATTGTTTTGTCAAAATGTCTGTTAGTTAGTCTGTGCGTTACCAAATTTTGTGGACGAGCTAGCTCAAAAACTAGTGTGAATATCTAAACCAAATTTCACACGTAGTTTTGGTTCATTGAGATTAAGAGCTGATTAGATTTTGGTGCATATCGACCCAAAATTAAGAATTAAAAATTAAAAATCTAGGCCAACCAAATTTTGTATACATAATCAGTGGGACCCCAGAAGTCTAAAAATGCAAAAACCAACCGCCACCTACACGATTATAAATAATTTTAGGGGCCGGCTTGTATGGTTAAGTCAAGTGGGTGGTCACATCAGAACACGTCAGCTTATTTAAATGAAGTACGGTGTACAATATACTTAAGAAAGTAATATAGTCAAAGCGATTGAGGTTTAGTGTTGATAAATCAATGGATTTGAGGAAAAAATAAAGACTTTTTCAAGACTAAGGACAGTTTCCGAAAATTATAGAGAAATGTCAAGTTTTTCAGCAAACAAAAAGTTTATAGGTACAGATTATTAATAGGATATAAACTTTTTTTTTCAAATTCGAATTCATTAGCTTCAACAGTAGGAAAATACCCATATAATCATTCATTTAGTTTTCTAGCTTACTACATTTTAAATCTGGCATTTCTTTAAGCAAAATGACTTCAGTTTTTTATTTGGAAAAAAATATATAGTTATATCGTCGGTTTGGAACAAGACTATGGTAACTCTAAAAATTAATATTTTACAGGGGAATCAATTCAAGTTTTGCAAATCTATCTAGTTTAAATACATTTACATTAAGCATAACCCCAGGGCCCTTGTAGTATTACATACACATTTCAAAGACATTCAATACAATTTTGTCAATAGCTTTTTTCGTTTAAGTTGATATACCCCCTCCACCATCAGATATCATAGTCTGTTTCCAATACACGAAAATATAACACCAATTAGCACCAGGACGAAGTATCTTCGACTTTTAGTTCTTGAAATTAAATTTAAAAATGTCTATGTTCACATGGTTAAAAATGATATTCTTTTAGCTTCAAGGATTATTTATCACACAAATGAAATAAATGTATTAATCTCAATAAATTATTTTTATTTCTTATATGTATTCAGTCGTAATTTCGGTCAACACAGTTTGGTTTTATTTAGTACTTAGTACTAAAAGAATGAAAATTTGCTAAAGGGTGAATTTGTGAAGTTGCATTTGTAGAACAAAATGGTGAATTTGATTTGCTGAAATATTATATTTGGAATGAGAAACCTGTATCATCAAGTATACCCTCATATAAATTTACAATAATCTAATATACATTTTTTTGTCATTATTTTTATATAATTAATATATGGTACATATCATCATCATCATCATCATTAGCCTGTCGATATCGACAATCCACTCCTGAATATAGGCCTCTTCCATCAAATGGAAGGGGTTGGCATTAAGTCACCACGCTTGCCAGACGGATTGGTGACTAGGAATCAGATTATAGCCGGTCAAATATCAATGCAGGGACTCGGACTCGAACCCGGGACTCCTGCTTAGAAGGCTAGTGTCTTAAGCTCTCGGCTAATCCGATTGGTACATATACACCTAGATTATTCACAAAAATTTATGATATTTTTTATATAGAAATCGATTTTTCTTTGCCTTAAACTTCAATAATTAAATTTAATTGAATATTTTTCTATTCTCATCCAGCTTATATACCATAAGAGGGCAGCACTTTATGGAAGCGCCTGTATTTAGACAACCTGAAGTGACTAGTGCAATGCTAGTGAATAATTCTATCTCCAAAACAAGACAAGATCTAATTATTATCTGAGTAAGGTCGGCGGGTGAAATCCGAAAGGCGTCCGATTTATTTAATTCACTCAAAGATTTAATTTTTTTCTTATTCGAGAATTATAGAGAAAATTCAAGCATGATATTTTTAGTTTATTATTTTTTTAAGTACTTTATCTCAAGTAATTTTAGTTTTTGAAAAGACTTAAAACTTAATATTACCAAAACATTCCATAAATCCATGTCCATTATCAACGGCAAATAAGAACGAATTTGATATATGAAGTATTTTAAGAGCTATACAATATGGAATCCTAAATCCGCATTAACTCAGCGAATCTTGAATGAATATTGTAGGTTGCGGGATAAACAGAATAAGAAGGGACTTTCAGTTTTAGTCATAGGGACAAATTTTATTTTTTATTTTTTATTTATTTATTCGAACGGAACAAGTCCTTTTACATATTATCAGCATACGTATTTAATTACAATTCAGTCTACTAATAACAATTCCGCGACATTTCAGCCCCCGATAAAATATCCCAGACAAAATATCCCCGACAAAACATCCCCCGACAAAACATCCCCCGACAAAATATCCCCCCGACAAAATATCCCCCGACAAAATATCCCCCGACAAAATATCCCCCGACAAAATTTCCCCCGACAAAATTTCCCCCGACAAAATTTCCCCCGACAAAATTTCCCCGACAAAATTTCCCACGACAAAATATCCTTCAGACAAAATATCTCATGACAAAATAACCCTTCCCCGCGTGAATCTTATGAGTAATGCAAATCGACTTCCAGTTCGGTTAATATATATTCAGTTCGGCTCGGTAGCTCCTTTTCGGGCTGGCGTTTAGACGGTTCGGTTGGCCAACCGAGCCGAACTGAATATATATTAACCGAACCTCCGAAAGTTTAGTCCAGGCGGGGTGTGTTTCGGGCTCCCATTTTTTTCTAATCAAACACACATTGAAAACCGAACCAGCCAATCGTCGGGCGGGGTGTGTTTGGGGCTCCCATTTTTTCCTAATCAAACACACATTGAAAACCGAACAGCCAATCGTCGGGATGGGGGTCTCTTTTGTATTCTCCCTTATACTGGGGAATATTTTGTCGAAGACATTATGTGGGGATATTTTGTCCTGGGTATATTTTGTCGGGGGCTGAAATGTCGCGGTACCACTAATAACAGTATAATCTATCTTCCCAGCATCAGTTTCTTAATACTAACAAGAGAACAATTGTTAACGTCAACGCCAATGAACACTACATTACATATGCTGATCATTCGGTTTAGGGGTGAAGCCATGATGTAGTTTGATCTCGGGAAATCAATGTAAAACATGTCTTGCGATCTCAAACTACGACATGGAACATTTATTTTTAGCTGGGATAGTAGTAAATTGCTATCAATCTGGCTATTTAATAATTTATATATAAAGGCTACATCAAAATAATGACGTTTGCTATCAAGGTCAGGAAGATTAAATTGAGTTTGTAAAGAGACATTTGAAGAGGAATCATTTTGGATGAACAGTTTAAAGGACAGTCCTGCGAAGAAATTTATTTTGTACAGATTGAAGAAGTTTTTTTCTGCTAAGTAAAACGGACTCCATACTTCGGTGGCATACTCAACAATTGGACGAACTAAGGATTTGTAAAGATGGATGAAGCATTAGGCATTTCTAAATTCGTAAGAATTGCGAGTAATTAAACCGAGTGTTCTGAGAGATCGTCTGTAGATGTCATGGATATGATCCTTAAAACACAGCTTACTATCAAACAGGACACCAAGGTCACGTATACTCTTAGTAGGGACAAGTTGTCGGCCAAAAAGAGAGTAGGAATGCATAATAGGATTTATTTTACGAGAGAATGAGCTGGCAAATGCGTTTGTTCAATTCGTATTTAATTTAACCGCTAAGGAGAGATGAATGTAGGAAAATCGTGAATCCAATGATTGATTAAATTATGAATTCCCAAACTAATCTATCAATGATATAAATTTCATTTTTATGAAAAACAAAAAACATGTTTTTGCATTCATTCTGATTATATATATATATATATATATATATATATATATATATATTATATAACATTTCCTTTCATTTTTTATACATATAAATATATCTTTTGTAAGAATCAACATCAATACCATTCACCTGTAATAAAATCTATTGATTACTTTTTTATCTATGACAGAATCAAAATATTATTTCCAAAAATGATTACTTTTGGAGTAAAATAAAATATCTATATCGATGTATATATGTTTATAAAGTTTAATAAAAGAAATCAAATGAATGGCTGGCACAATTGGGAGACGGCAAAACCATTTGATGGATTGTACAATTAATATAAGAGTATTGAATCATATATTAGAACATTTATATATAAAATAGGTGTAATCTATAACAGCCATTGAACCCATGGATAGGAACATTAATCATCGATAATGGCCCAAGACAAATAGTGAAGAATTTTATCGTTGAACTATTCGGCTGGAAGGTCGCATCTTACCAATGAAATGCAACAAAAAGCAATTTGTATTTGATGTGATATATATACTGGTTTAAATCAAGTGAATTCGGTTGGTTAAAGAGCTTGTGATTCACTCGGGCACCATTCATCCGTTTATAAATATATAAATCTAAACGCTCATAAAAATGTAATTCTATAACAATAAATTGGAGGATAATGTGAAAGCTTTTTCAAAACTCGATATGGTCTCTGTGATTCCGCGACATTTCAGCCCCCGACAAAATATCCCCGACAAAATATCCCCCGACAAAATATCCCTCAGACAAAATATCTCATGACAAAATAACCCTTCCCCTCGTGAATCTTATGAGTAGTGCAAATCGACTTACGCCAACCGAACCGTCTAAAAACCAGCCCGAAAAGGAGCTAAACGAACCCAACCGAGCCGAACTGAATATATATTAACCGACCTCCAAAAGTTTAGTCCAGGCGGGGTGTGTTTCGGGCTCCCATTTTTTCCTAATCAAACACACATTGAAAACCGAACAGCCAATCGTCGGGCGGGGTGTGTTTCGGGCTCCCATTTTTTTTAATCAAACACACATTGAAAACCGAACCAGCCAATCGTCGGGCGGGGTGTGTTTGTGGCGCTATATTTTCGTCCAGTATTATAATAATAATTAATAACAATAATGATTAATAACACTTTTAACAAACAATCAATAATTGTATAATGTAAACATAGACGATAAATAAGTAAATATAGATGATAAATACTTTATTATAGATAGTAAAAATAATAAATTGTTAGCTAGAAAATCTAACGACAGACAGCAGCACTTTCAAACGGCTAATTAACCGCCAAAATATGAAAGTCTGTTTATATTATTCAAAACTATGATTATAAGCTTCTCACTTAATCTCTTTTGTATTCTCCCTTATACTGGGAATATTTTGTCAGAAGATATTATATCGGGGGATATTTTGTCCTTGGGATATTTTGTCGGGGATATTTTACCGGTCTCTGTAAATTTGTGTGATTTGATCATTTTTCGTCACAGACCGGTTTGAGCTAGAAAGCTAGAATTTGTCGAAAAATTTCAGCTTATTAATACATACGGGTTGGTCAAATTTCAGCTCATTAGTAAAGTTTTTTCTTCCCTTTGTGATAAATTATGAAAAAAAACCTATGTAAATAAAATATTAAAAATAGTTTTAAACTCAGACGAGTTCACACACACAAAAAAGTCCACTTTTTTAGACTCCTAAGAAATGTTAAAATCTGAGAAAATTTTGATAGGGTATCAATTTTTTCAGAAATAAAATATACTCATGGACAAAATTAGTGGAACAAAAAAAAGCTATAGCATCGATATCTAACTTAAGTTTTGATTTTCACTGCTCTTCAACTTACTACTTAGTCAACGAACAATAGATTTTTGCTCACTTTTTGGATTATTGGGTCCACAAACCCGTTTATTTGTTCGAAATACGATTTCTATCTATTAAGAATATCGTTTACTTTCGCCTAGAAATGGCAAGGTGTATGCAATTTTTTTAAGTTTGCAGATAGAGGTGCTTAAAGTTTTAAAACCTCAGAAGATGAATGAAACACAAACATATATCACTTATCTTTTAATAATATTGATATTAATGAAAGTAAAAAATTTCAAATAAATGAAATTACAGTGTTTGGATAAAAGTAGTTGAAAAAATAAGAAAAATGACCGAATCTGTTTGAGACAGAAAATTACATAAATCTTCTGACAGTCAAGAGCAAAACATTTGAGGTATACGAGAACGGGAGCAAAAACCAGGACAGGTGTTTTTTGTATAAACGAAATCGCATTGGAAATTAATCGGAGTATGAGTTGGGAATAATTTTCCGAATCGTTTTTCTTGAACTGAATAGCAATATCTGTGACAGTAATGATGACGCTTTGCTTAAATAACAAATATGATAAGAGTTTCGTGAATTGTTCAAGTTAAGAAAGAGTTCCGTTTAAGATAAAACTTTCTTCTCTCTCTTTTCATTCGGTAGGTCCCTGTATCAAATCATAAAATTTATTCAAAAGAATTTATTTTATGGAAATTAAAACATGCTTTTAGGAGAAGTATAGATTATTTTTTCTAAATGCCGGTATCCGTCTATTATTAAAAAATCATAATTTATATATAAACTTTTTCTTTGCAAAAATATTCAAATTCCTGCCGGCATTTGCTTAATCTTAATATAATAAAGATATAAATTGAGTCGGTTGCGAGGAGGCTTGGTTTCGAAACAGGCTGGCGCATTTCCTGGAGGCGACCCTAACCGGGTTAAAATGCAAGCATTACCATAACAGGGCTTCCAACGTTTACAACATATTAAAGATTAAGAAACAATGATGCTCATATGAAATTATACATTTCCCCAAAAATATTAATATGTACACAGTGTTTCGGTATCTCAAATAGTTATTAAGTTATATGGACAGTGGCGGATAAAAAGCAAGGCGCAATCGGCGCGCGCCTAGGGCCCCGTCGAATATGGGGGGGGGGGGGGGCAAAACTGATTATCATATTAATTTTGATCGTAATATAAAATTTCATTTTATTTTTATATAAAATTTATCAATTGACTTATGAAATTCAATCATTATTTTAATGAAAAGTAAATTTATTTTTATTTAGGAAACAAATCAAAGATTTTAGTAGAAATATTTTTACATTGCACATCAGAGGGTTTAGTCCCCTTGGGAATCTTAGTAAAACACTTAAGACAAATCTCTCTCCGATATGTAACATGTATAAGAAAATAAATATAAAAATATTTCTACTAAAATCTTTGATTTGTTTCCTAAATAAAAATAAATTCACTTTTCAATATTATATATTTTGGTTGATTTTAGAAAAATTCCATCTTTTTTCAAAAAAAGAAACTCAAAAAAGATGCTTAAATCTTTACATTAATCATTATTTTAATGTTTCCTTTAACATTATATTTCCTCTCATATTAGGTGTAGCTATCAATTTTATGTAAAAAGACAAATTAACATAATTCAATAGTCATTTTTTTACAAATATTAATAGATATTATTTTTCAACGATAATTAACAACAAAGTATTAATTTAAATAATTATATAAAAAAGATCTTATAATAAATAGTATTATAAATTGTTGAAACATAAATAATATTAATAAGATTAATAAATTACATGTAGGTAATTAAAATTACGTTTTATATTTATAATACCTATTGATTAATTTCCAAAGACATTTTTGTTATCCGGGGCCTAATTTTTTTTTGCGCCTAGGGCCTTATATTGTCTTAATCCGCCACTGTATATGGATTTAAATGATGATATAAAATAATAATAAAATGTCAGTTTCTGGTCACACTGCAGGGAAGAAATCAATGCAGAATGTTAAATCCGTAAGGAATATTAAAGCAAAGTTTTGATATCATAAGTTGACAAGAAAAGTGATCCCAAGACTCGATTAGCTTTATGTACATTTTGTTGATTTTTATTGATTCGTTCATTCTGGATGTGAAAAGTAGAAACACTAATCACCTAATTTAATGGCAAATTCGAATACCAGAAATAAAATTTCGTGGGTATCAGAATCCAGACAAACAGAAATTAAAAAACATGCTTAGAAATTATTTTTCTCCAGGTTTCACACATTTCTAAACACGAACAATTTGAGAAAAATAAACATAATTTAAGTATTGTATCATATATGATACATTGTGTGAATGGAATTAGATTTAATTTACATCGAAAGATTTAAAACAATTATTATTTTTGTTCAACCATAAATGTACTTCACATTTTTACACTGTATATAAGATAAATGATTACATGTCGGTAACTTGCACCTTTGTCTTACTGTTTTCACTACTGGGATGAGAAAAATACCATCCATTGGTATGTCCTATCTACATGATGTATCAGACATCATACAATTAGAAAAACATACAAAACAACAAAAATATAACTATTATTAGATCAACGATGTTTTTTTTATTTATCTAAAATTGACCTTGTCCGTTAGAACATTTGGTCAGTGATACATAAAATATGATCAACGATGTTAAATATATATAAAATACATTCCTGTTTTATAGTTCAGTATTTATTTTGTTTTATTTTATTATTGTAGCCAAAATGGTTCAAAATGAGAAATACTATGTACACACTTTTTGAAAGGTCGAAGCGTGTATGCAGAATGAAAAGCAAATAACTTTATTTGTAGTGCAGTGACAAATAGCGGAAATATTTTGAACTAAATATATTCTTTCTTTGTATTAAATGAGATAAAATGTGTAGAATAGTAAGAAAACACTTGCTTGGTTTACTAAATACCAGATTTGTTTACTGTATCAAATATGATACACTATCCAGTGAAGGGTTAATATATTACCTGGAATACTATTATAGTTTCTCAAACTAGAAACTACGTTCTTATATTAAAGAATTATTGGATAAAAAAAATACTTGGTAGGTTTCACATTAAGATATAAAAAATAAAACAAATTTATTTTTGAAGAATCTTTAATCTCGATATATATATTTCGGGTGACTAACCCATTTTCAGGAGAAACAGAAAAGTAACTGACCTGGATAAGTCGAAATTGAATACAAGTCAATGGTAAAATTTATTTTTTTAAGAAAACAAAAGGGTAAATATTTAAAATTAGTGGAGGGAGAAAGGTAGGAAGTCTATTTTGTTTAATTTTAAATGGCCTTCTGAGAAATGAGGATTTTCGAATTTGAATGTTAGTCAATGGCAAAATTTATTTTTAAGATAATCAAAAGGGTAAATATTTAAAATTAGTGGAGGGAGAAAATGAAAGCCCACACCACGGTTCTGACGAGGGATTTACACTCAAGTAGATGTAGGGGGAGGAAGAATTAATGAAAACAAATTTGTATATATATATATATGTACTAAATAATCAATTAGAAGTTAAGAAAAGTACAATTATTGATTACATTCTTTAAATATTTGCAAATTTGTTTTCACACTTTCCTCCTCTACATCTACCTGAGTGTAAATCCTCATTTCTTCAGAAGGCCATTCAAAATTAAACAAAATAGAATTCCTACCTTCTCCTCCACTAATTTTAAATATTTACCCTTTTGTTATCTTAAAAATAAATTTTACCATTGACTTGTATTCAATTTCGACTTATCCAGGTCAGTTACTTTCTGTTTCTCCTGAAGATGGGTTAGTCACCCGAAATATATATCGAGATTAAAGATTCTCCAAAAATAAATTCGTTTTATTTTTTATATCTTAATGTGAAACCTACCAAGTATTTTTTTTTTATCCAATAATTTTAAAAATGTTTCACCAAGTACCACCACCAAATTCCTTAAAAAAAAAAATATATATATATATATATTAAAGAATTGTGTAATTATTCATTATATTAATCAAATCAAAGAAATATAAAATTATAAATAAATAGTTGCAAATCGGTGACAAAAATGTTGGCGACAACCTTTTTGTAACGGTTGCATTATAATCTTTGCGACTATAATTTAACGATAATACAACACAGTTGCAAAAACGGAAAAACGAGACATAAATATCGTTTTTGAAACCGTAATTCAACCAAATTAAAACTATATAATGACTATAATTCAACCAATCAAAAAAGTTGCATTTGGGTTTTATTTTGGTCTCTGTGCTATACGGGAAGTCTTGGGTGTGTATTCAAAAGAATGGTCACATTGCACAAAACATGGATAATAATTATTTTTATTGACAAGTTTATATGAGAATGCCGTAATCTCTTAAAGAGTATATCTGTAGCGTTTTCACGAATTTAGAACTTTCATTATCTCCTTTTAGGTCTTGCCAATTGATTCCACAGAGGGAAGGCTGTAAAAATGCCAAAAGCTCATGGTGTCCGAAGAGGGCCACCCACTTCAGAACAAACCGAGGAAATTCTTAACTTCGGTGATCTTTTAGCAAACAGAGCTTTGAATATGCCAAGTTCGTCGACTAATTAAGGTAGTCCTTTCACAAATGCAAAAATTCAAGAAGTCTTTGCAACTTGGGATATAAGTCATTAAAAGCATAATACACATACTGTTAAAATTTGAAGACGGTTTACCACACCAAACATGAAATAATTGCAATTAAAAATGACATTTTTTACATAGGTAAGATAGGGAAAGCGGTGGTGAAAATGATCATTATTTTATTTTTTTTTCATTGAAGGACTTTCACCATCTTGTTGAAAAACTAATATTTGTTAGAATAATATATTCAGAGTAACTTAAAAAAAATTGAAATTATTTACCTCTTAGTTTTGATAAAAAAAATATATATATATTTGGGTGATTATTTTTAGTGAAGGGGATATGAGCAATATGTCCTGGAAACGATCCGGCAAGTATGTGTGTATCCATATAGAGATTTCGTTGTGTGAGTGGTACAGTTACGTTAAAAAAACATAACCTAAAATTTTAGTTCCGTCCATATTTATAGAGTGGTTATGAGGCTAAAACTTTTTGTGTGGATTGTCGCGAAAGAACCTCCTTAATATTATAACTACTCGAAATAAACGCTCTTTATTAAAATTGAAAATTGACAAAGCAATATTTTCTATATAATTTTTCTTTTTCTCATTTTCGTTTGAGTTTGTTTTGAATAAGATTTCTTTTGAAGATCTCTTTTAAGATACCAACCAGAACATCTTATCAAGTGAAGAAACAATTTTTATTAGCCAATTTTACCTTCTTTCAGACTAACCGGAGAAAATTAACTTGCTAATAAATAATTTAGCATTCAAAGGAAATTCGTTGCTCGACATGGTACATTTATCAAAAATTAAGATTAATTAAATAAACCTTTTCAGATTTTATCACAATTTTTTTGATTTATAGAATGAAATAAAATAATCATTTATTCAAAAGACCATATTTTCTGAATTATAACATATGCCAAGTGTGTAGATAATCTGCTTCCAATCAAAAATATTTTCATTTGATCTTTATCGGATAATCATTAATACATACTGGTGCTCAGATTCACATAACAGGTTTAAATATACGAAAATATGTTTGATATTATGTTCAGATAAGTTGTTCTTTTCAAGTAAAAATTACTCAATTCCATTTACTGGTTGATGTAAAAAAACTATTCCCAATCTTTTTTTTTCGTGCCCCGGTAGTCTTTATACTTTTCATTAGTAGCCCACTAAAATGTTTAACATAAAACCGACCAAAAAATTAAATGCAACAAATAAAATAATAATAAGAACTCAAAAAATAAAATAAAATGCACTAAAAGGTATAAAAATTATCTAATTCAGTTACATCCAAACGACGAAATATTAACAGGAAAATCACTTTTTGAAGTCGGTGCCAAACATATACATTTTATTATGAATCTAACTCTCGACGGATCTTACTTAGTACGTTTGGCGGGTAAGCTCGCTTATATAGTTCGTTTGCACCGACTTCAAAAAGTGATTTCATTTTAATATTTCGTCGTTTAGTTGTAACTGAATTAGATAATTATTTTATACCTTTTAGTTCATTTTATTTTATTTTTTGAGTTTTTATTATTATTTTATTTGTTGCATTTTAAATTTTTGGAAGTCAGTTTTATTTTTTTTTTATAAAAATGATTTTTATGTTTCTCTTTTTAGTGATGTTAATACAGTGACTTAAGATAATACATTGCATTCATCTCTTAAGAGAAAGCGTCGGGCGAATGAATCAGAAAATGATAATTCAATTCAATCATAAATATAGAAATTCTCTCGAAACGTTTGCGGGCTTTAAATGAATGTTTTAAAAAAAATTTATAAATGATTTTATTTATTATAATTTCGATTATTTTCTCATAAGAATTGGAGATTTACGTTATTTCGTCATTGATCATATCATCAGAACTTGACCAAATTAATATGGAACTACCCTTAGGGGTACCCCTTTCCAATAAAAAAAGAATCATCGAAATCAGTCCACGTGGCAAAAAGTTCTCGCTGAAGATACATAAAATAAATAAATAGTTAGGTATCTTGACTATCGTGGAGCTATACTGATCCAAACGCAGAAATAATCATTAAATCGGTTCATAAACAAAGAAGTTATTCCTGAACAAACATAACAAAAAAGGTCCAATGCCAATGAAAAAAAAAACAGGACCAATCGGAAACTATACTGAACCTAATGCAAAGAAAGGAGGAGGCATTCTCGATTTTTTGTGTCTATGTTGCTTCGATATCTTTTTTCGCCAATAGAACCGATTTTGATGAAAAATCTCATCAAAATCGGGTTCACAATTGGCGAAGAAAGATATCAGGTAACATAGACACAAAAAAAAATCAGTCGAATTGAGAACCTCCTCCTTTTTTGAAGTCGGTTAAAAATTGTGAAATAAAACAAATTTGAATGTTATACGCAGGTGAGAGAGCCCGAACTCTAGCGAGAATTTTTACAAGTTTTCTGCCAAAAAAGCCTGTTATAGCAAAGTGGTAGATTATAATAAATAAGCATTTACACTTCAAATAATGTTAAAAAACAAAAACAAATCAAAAGTAAATAATTTCGTAAAGAGGACTTGGATGGATTTTTTGATAACTAAAATTTTAAAGTTTAAAGAAAAAGATTATTACTTTGAGTGGATATTGATGAGGCAGTCCAAAAAAAGAAGATAATTTATACTATGAAAGATATTAATTTGCCCATGGTAATAGTTCAAATTTACTACAAAATCGTAAGACGATGTCATCTATTAAACGGAATGGAATATTTTTATTATGAAGTGTCAGAGGGATCGAACCCGAGTGCCAGTAACAGCAAGCTTGGCCCAGATTGCTGTTACTGGCACTCGGGTTCGATTCCCGAGGTGAAAAACCCTCTGACATATAATTAAAAATATTCCATTCCATCGGATTTAATAGATGACATCATCTTATGATTTTCTAATAATTTATACTATCTTTTTATTCATAAAAACCGACGTTTCGGAGGCTATTCTCTCCTTCTTCAGGGCTTTAAAAAGTTTCCTTCACTGACTTTTCAGAGGTTTGACACTATCTTTTTATTCATAAACTGACGTTTCGGAGGCTATTCCCCTCCTTCTTCAGGGTTTTGAAAAGTTTCCTTCACTGATTTTTCAAAACTCTGAAGAAGGAGGGAATAGCCTGAAACGTCGGTTTATGAATAAAAAGATAGTATACATTATCTTATTTTTTTTAATCGCCTCATCAATATCCACTCAATTTCACTTATCAGTCCGTCTTCAAAAATTACTCCAATCTTATTATTACTTTATTGTTAGATCTTGTTCGACTTCTAATCGGATTCTATATTATATATTAAAAGACTGCTTCATATTAAAGATCGTAGCAACAGATATTATAAGTTTTATCGCTTTTTCTTCAAAAACTGGTTACTTCTGATGACAAGACAGCAATGTATTTTATACTTTCATGAAAAAACATCTAAATTTTCGATAGTATTTTAAGCGGCTTGGAATTTTGATGTTTGACAATCTGAAAAAGCTGATCTAAAGATCAGCATTTCCCGAATTGTAAGTTAAAGCCACATTAACATTTTCTTTTCCGTTCTTCAAAATACATTTTTTTATAAAGTAATTATTACTCGGGACTAGTATTGAATTTACTCAAAAATTTTCAATTTAATAAAATTGTCCTCGAATTTAGTTTTAAGAAACTGTTGAGCTAATCATCAACAAAGTGAGATTCACTTGATTAGTGTGTTAAATAAGTAATGTAAAGAATTAATTAGCACTTGAATAAACAACTTAAAAAAACAATTAGATGTAATTTTAATGAGCTAACATTTTTTTGTCAGTGAACGGTTCGAGTTAAAAAGTTGAAAATTGACAAAGTGGTGAAGATGATTAATACAAAATCGTTTGCTAAACTTCAGATTGTTACGTATAACGGTTCGATAGATAAGCCAGGCCCGTAGCCAAAAGTTTTGCAAAAAAAATAAGAATTTCATCAAAATATCTAGATATTTATTAATATTAAAACATTAGAATAAAAAATTCGGTCAGAACTCGACTACCGAAAGCTACGTATTTTATATCTTCCGAAATACTTGTGATATCAAATGTCTTCTTATTTATCGTTAATAAGAAGAGAATGGACGTATTTATAAAAAATTTCATAATTCTATCTTCAAAGGTTTAATAAAATTTAAAATAACTCACTATAATTATACTTAAAGAAATCTTTACAAAAATATCTCACAATTCATGAGGGATTTTTTTTATTTTCGACCCCCAATTAAAAATTCAACTCCCCTCCCAAAAAAAGTCGATCTGTGTCGTAGGACACCGGATAGGAACGAAGTTCTTTATTATAAAAATATTAATTTTAAGTTCTATTCTAGGCATAAAGAAAAATAATTATTCGGGTATACATTTTTTATTATGATTTTTTTATCGATAAAAGCAAAGAAACTACTTTATAAAATTATCTTAACACTTTTATTTTATTTACAATGATTTATAAAAATATAATATATAATAATAATAATATACAAAAAGAAACAGGTATTTATATGAATAATAATAATTAAGCCTAATTATGTTCTATCATAGAAACTATAGCTTTATGGTAACTAAAATAAGATATATATATATTTGTGATTCGATTTTTACAAATATCTCGAGAAAACAGCATATCGATAGTAGTAAGTACTAAAATTAATTACAGTTATTAATGGTAATAATAAATTTATTAAAAATGTATATACTTTTCATACCATACCTTGGATCTTTTGTATTTTTTTCTTTTATTCTTTGTCGATACTCTTGTTGATATTGCCTACTTGTTTTTTTTTTATATTTTTCTCCGATACTGAAATTGATTATAAAATCATTAATTTCTCGTCTGATGTCTACTAACTTTACAGTCGTATTTAAAATTACACTGCAAAATATTATAATATATATAATATACGGTATATAAATTATATACCGTACCTTGTTTTTTTTTTTCACGCTCCTGATACCTTTTGAATTTCGGCTTTTTTTCTTCGTATTTCTTTTCCTTCAAAGAAAATAAAATAAAAAAATGTTAAAATTAAATCCATGAGTGCTAATCGAGGGAGGGGATGGAGAGGTGGGTACTGAACAAACTTGTTTGGAAATATTTTTGAATTTGAGAAAAACAGTATATGAATTTATACAATGTTTTACTCAGTATATTATATAAATATCTAACTAATAGATACTCTAATAATAAATAAATAAATAATCTTAGATATTTTAATAATAATTCATCAAAATCCTCGTTGGAAATCAAATTCCAAGGAATTTTTTCTTCTTCTTTAATTTTTATTTCCTTAAATAGAATAAATAAATAATAAAATTCAATTAATTAAATAAATAAATAAATTATAGGAATTAGTTATGAAATCAATTAGGGATTCACGGGGATTTTACATACACCCACGATTAATATATAACGCTTACCTTTAGTAGATTTTTTTAATTGATTATTTATTAGTTGAAATATAATAAATAAATTAGTAGAATTATTGCAATATTCTTTTTTATTTATTTTCATTTCATTTTCATTTATTTATTAATTAAGTAAGCACACCTTTGTTATTTGTTGCTGAATAACGAAATGTTCTGAATGTTCTGTCTCTGAATTCGATGCCATTTTATTGAATTCTATTATTCTGTCTATTAATAAAAATTTTAAAGAGGATTATTTCGATAAATAGAAGCAGAGAGGTAGAGGAGGGTAATGAATAATACCTGCTAATCGAAAGATTCAACATCGAACAGCATCGATTCCCTCGACCAGAGCGCAAGCCAGAGGCCCCGCCCCAGAGTGGTTGAGTGGATGCGCGCGCATGAGCACGGCTCGCTTGTTTTTGTTTAACGTTACGGACACTTTTCACAGACTAGGGTACCACCCCGAGGCGTCCCATAAGTTCACTTCGTTCCAAAATAATCATTCGATTAAAATGTTGCTATTTTTGATTTAGGGACAAATTAATATATATGTTGCAGTAAAAACCCATCTTTACAAAGATATCTCACAATTCATGAGGAATTTTTTTTTTTTTCGACCCCCACCAAAAATTCAACCCCCCCCCCCACCAAAAAAAAAATAATCATTCGATTACAATTTTGCTATTTTTGATTTAGGGACAAATTAATATATATGTTGCAGTAAAACCCATTTTTAGTACTATTTAAAACGCGATTCATTGAATACCTTTGTGGCAAATAAAGTTTAGTGATGTAGGTTGAGTTTGGTTCAAAGGTCTAGAATTTTCATTTTTAACCCTCCGACCCATTTTTGGTATTTATTTTCAAAATTGTTTAAACGAAAATGTCAAAAAGTACATCTCGTTGCTTCTCATTTTTGACATTTTTCGTTTAAACTTTGAAAATGAACACCTAAAATGAGGTAGATCAAAAATGAAGATTCTAGACTTTTGAACCAAACTCAACCACAAAAAGGTACCATCTGCTTGATGCAAATAAACGAGATTATACTTAAATCGGCAAAACAAAAACTTTTCAATTTTCAACATCAGTAAACTCTAGTTGCCATAAAGGTATTCAGTGAAACGCGTTTAAACTAGAAGAACGCGTTCTTACTAAAAACGGGTTTTTAACTGCACCATATACATATATATTGTATATTTAAAGTTTGTAACTTGTTTTATTTACAAGCTTGAGTGCTCTGACAGACGGATAATCAGACAGACGCGGCCTACACATATCGATACTAATAGGGCTTCGTTTTATATTTGAATGGTTAAATAAGGAGCTAATGAATGATTATATTAGCTCAGTGTTTGTCAACCTTTTTTGGTTGACGGTACACTAAAAATATCTGGAATTATTTGCGGCACACAAACTAGATTTTAAAATATTGTTTGGTGAATCGTATACATAATTTAATTAATTTTAAGATCTTATGAAATTGAATAAATAAATTGAATTCAGAGTTTCATATTGAATAAAAACAGACGTTTCGTCACTATATTTGCAACATCTTCAGCAACTTATGGTATTCTTCAACACAATTGTTCTTTCTGTTGTTCTTTGATTTAACTATGATGAAAACTTAATGTGTTTAAGAATAAGATAAATTAAAAAAGATAGAATGTTTCTTTACAATAATATCAGACAATTGAGTTGAAGTATAAGTCGTTGAAGAAGCCACAGATATAGTGACGAAACGTCCGTCTTTTTCAATATAAAACGATGAATTCAATTTATTTATCCAATTTCTTAAGATTTTATAAATTAATTTAAAAACAATTTTTTTAGTAACTGTTGAGGTAATTACAAATGGGTACTAATTTCAAAGTTACAAACCCATTCAATTTTAATTATTTGTTAAAAACCCTTGCGGCACATTTGACAATCTCTCAGGGAACACTTGAGTACCGCGGCACACAGGTTGAGAAACACTGTATTAGCTAGTAAGCTGAAATTTGGTAGACATCAAAGATTCAGCTCTATTCCAAGTTTCAATTTCTAGCTTAATCTATTTTGGTGGAATGTGTACTGAGTCTTGAAAAAGTTTTTAATTTTTCTTTCATTTCATTTAAACAAACTACTATTCTTTTTAATTTATTTCTATTTTAATTAATCCCGTCATCTTTCCATTCTTTTCATATCAAGTTCATTAAATTTGCCTTTTGAGAAATTTTTGCAATGTTTAAACATAGTATTTCTATAGAATCTCGCCTTTCTAGGTTATTCCTTAGGGGATTGGCTCTTATGCGTGCGCATAAATTGACTTTAGAGACGCATATCTAATCCCCTCAGTGTCACCCTTTGTGGTCTCCTTGGGCGAAGGGTAAAAGCATTCCATGACAACACCTGCGAAATCCCGAGCCGAATCAAAGGAAAACAATCTGCGTCTAACACGTCGGATAAATGAACTGTGAACTGTGCACACTCGATTTTTCTCTCTTTTATTTGGATATAAATTTACGATCAGAGGAAATATAAATAGCTTTAATAATTAAATCATTGAATCATATTAATGGATAATTCTATGGAAATAAAATTGATGGTGGTTCAATAAATAATAAAATTACTAGATTTTACATTTTATTGTATAACCTAGTAAAATACAATATGACTAGGAGAGAGTTTCTAGAATTCAATTTTAATTTTAAAGCGGGCATCGTTTGGCATATTTAAAGGGTCACGAAATATTTTAAACAAAAAAATATAACAAAAGTACCTAAGACAATAAAATTTTAATATTGTTAGAGTTGGTATTGTGATGAAACTGTACTAGATGAAGGAGGAGGTATCACAACATGGAATCATCTTTAATAAGACGTTTCGGCCTGAATTTTATTTGGCCATCTTCAGTTAATTAGAAGTTATACACAAAATGCATTTCATTCTGAAACTTTTGGGTCCAGGCACGTTATAAATTTATATGAAGATAAAAAAAAATATTTTTGACAAGACTTGGTTCGATCACATATGTGTACCGCATTTTGTGTATAACTCCTAATTAACTGAAGATGGGCAAATAAAATTCAGGCCGAAACGTCTTATAAAGGTGTTTTATTGAACTCAGTGATTCCATCTTTTGCCAATACCTCCTCCTTCATCTAGTACAATAAAATTTTAATAAAATAAAATATAACTTTATTTATTTTCTTATAAAGGCGGACTGGTGTTGCAAATAAGAAGGTTATAATGAAAGGCAGTCCTAATTATTTAAATTTTTATTCAAATACCGACGTTTCGAGACTTTTTCTTCTTTATGGTAATGAATAGTTATTGATGGCATCATAACTCGGCGCCCATGTGTCTTTTTTTCAGTAATAACAACAATAATATTACAATACTTTTCACCAATATATCATAAGTTGACTAAGTACAGTACAATACTTTTCACCATTATATAATAAGTGTATTTAATAACTTATGATATAATTTTTGTTATCATTTCGTCCATAATTTGTATTAATTTGAAAGTTTATATGAAAAATAAGGACAAGTTTTTTATGTGTGACTTTTTTATTTATCCACCAACGTTTCGTCGACTTTTGCCGACTTCTTCAGGCTTCAAATAGTCATGTCACACATTCGTCTAAATTTTCTATTACCTGTGTGACATGACTATTTGAAGCTCCTGAAGAAGTCGGCAAAGTGACGAAACGCTGGTAGATAAATAAAAAAGTCACACATGAAAAACTTGTCCTTATTTTCTTAATATAAACTTTCAAATTATGATATAATGTTGAAAAGTATTGTAATATTGTTGTTATCACTAAAAAGAGAGACAAATGGGAGCCGAGTTATAATTTCACCATCAATAACTATTCATTACTTCCTTGAAGAAGGAGAGAAAGGTTCCGAACGTCAGAAATTGAATAAAGTAAATAATTTATGGACTTTTAGTTTGATTAAAATTTGAATTTTATTTAAATCAATATAATTAATTATAATTATTTATTGAACACGAACAAATAATACAATATAATTACGACGTTTCGATTGATTTATTTCTATGATCGTTTTCATGAATGAGCATCCGAGTGGGTGCTCATATACTTGAGAACGATAAAAGAATAAGTCAATCGAAACGTCGTAGTTGTATTGTATTATTTGTTCGTGTTCAATAAATAATTATAAGTAATTATGTGTGATTTCACTTAAAATTCAAATTTGAGCAAGATAAGGTAACTTGGCATATGGGTGCAATTTATTAATACAAACTTACAAGCAAAAATTTAGCTTATTTATTAATTAACAACTTTTAAGGAGATAGGTGTTGGTTCAAGGTGAAATATTTTAATAATAAAAAAATTATGAAATTACCGGGATATTATGGATCACATAAAACAAAATTCTCTTTGTTTTATTTTATTTTATGTGAAACCAATCTCGTATTTTTACCTAATTTTTTATTATTTATTAACTCGTTATATCAGCATTTTTATTTTGTTTTTATTTTCTGAATTTTTGAATTAAAAATTCTGAATCTAGAACTTCACTTTATATAATCAGTTCTTCTTTTTTTTGAAATATAAATATTTTGGCATCATAACGAACTTTTTTGACCCTCTTTCTGAGTTACCTTATTCCAAGTAGACAAAGAGACATAATATTCTCCAAAAAGACAAAAAAAGGAAAATTTTAGTGTTATCAACACTAAGTCTAGGCATACACACTCGATTTTCAGTCGACTCAACAATTTAGTTGGGCTGGTTTGAAATTGTGATGCATTATCAATTTATAATCAACTCTAATTAACTAGCGCTAGCACACATAGTTGATTTTCAGTCGAGCGATAGTTAAGTTGATGGACATAAATAGATTAAGTTTAATGTAGGTGCATACACAACACAATCCCAGATCAACTCGATTATTTAATCAAAATCGATCGATGAGCACTTATGATAAAAAAATCGAGCTTAGTTAGCACTAGAGTTGGTTATAAATTGATAATGCATCACGATTTCAAACCAACCCAACTAAATTGTTGGGTCGACTGAAAATCGACTGTGTGTGCCTAGCCTAAGCTCAATTTTTTTATCATAAGTGCTCATCGATACCTTTTGATTAGAAAATCGAGTTGATCTGGAGTTGTGTTGTGTATGCACCTACATTAAACATAATATATTTATTAAATGAATTTAACTTTAAAGGACATCATAGATATTAGTTGAAATATTTTTACATTGCATATCAGAGAGGTTCGTCCCCTTAGGAATCGAACCCAAGCGCCAACTAAGCTTGCCGGGCCAGTAGCCAAACCCCATTATATTTATGTCCATCAACTAAACCAGGTGTCGGCAACCTTTTTCGAAGGCGGGCCATTTTCAAAATAAATTTTTTTATGCGGGCCGCACATTCAAATGTAACTTAAATAGTGATTTTATATCATATACGAGTATAAATATTATTAAAAATAAATATAGAAAATTAATTTTTATTGACATGCTATAATAACAATAATGTCAAACTGGAAATCAATTAATCTAGTTGTAAATTCTTTGGTGGTTTTACAATATCAAATTTTAAAGGATTTTCAAATATTAATATGTCCATTTCTTTTGCATAAAAATCTTGAAACCGATGACGAAAATTTTCATCCAGTACTTTTAGAGACTCAATAAAAATATTCGAAGGACACTGTTTGTCGTTTTTGGTTAAAAACGATTGCAAAGTAGGAAAATGACAATAATTATTCTTTTCAAATTGAGAAATAACAATTTTATTTTAAGCTGGAAACTTTTGATTTCTGTAAATAGCTCATTGATTAACTTCTTTGCCTTGTAGTGTTATATTTAATTTATTGAGGTAAATATAATGTCCAAGAAAACGCTCAAAGTTTATTGATTTTTCCTAAAATTATATTGGTGCTTTGGCGGGCCGAGCCAAAAGTTGCAAAGGGCCGCATGCGGCCCCCGGGCCACAGGTTGCCGACCCCTGAACTAAACTATCGCTCGACTGAAAATCGACTGTGTGTGCCTAGCCTAACCTAGTCTCCAGGCAGGCTGAGTTTGGCATCCGAGAATACTCAGTTAAATATTTTTAAAAACCTTTTTTTCTTAAACGTCATGTGAATCTAAACTTTAGAGCTTTGTTAATTGCAGATCTCATAAATAGATAATCCAAATGAGTATTCATATGCGAATTAATGCTCAAAAGAAAAAGGAATCTAATATTAATTTATACGGTAAAGAAAACTGAATATGAATGGAAAGTCCTCGAAATTAAATTCAAATATATCAAATTATATAGAGGTTTATCAGTGGAGGGCGGTGACTTTTAAACCAGGAGATGATGTCATAAAAAAAACTTAATTTTTTTAATATTTTATTTTATTCTTAGCTCCTTTGTGCAAATTTCATCTAATAATGAAGGCATCATAGAATTTTAACATTAGATTTTTAATGACATGGTATGAAAATACCCTGAATGTTTTGAAATTTTAGGGATCCGCCCCATCCGCAGAATCCATGGACCTCAAGCCATTGATGTGCATATATCTATATGTATTTATATGATATGTGAGTCTGTTAGTTTGCATCAAAGGAAACTTCTTTGATTCACTCTTAAATTTAGGTTTTAAAAGATTTAGGTTTTTACGGTATCATATAAATTTAGATCCAATATATTCTTTAGAGGTGATCGTTGCTATTATTTATAAAAGTTAAAATACATCACATATAAAATATGAGCTATTAGTATAGAATAGTCCTGAAATAATCCTAAAGTTTTCGTCGTAATCTGTTTACAATTTTGTTTAAGCCCTCAAATATGAAGACTTATATACTTATATTGTTTCACTTTCTGTTTTATTGAACCTTTCTCAATGGCAGTTATTGCGGGTTCACTATCACACTTTTGAAAGGGACTAACCATCAATCAATCAACTTCATCTGCACTCACTTATCTACACATCGTAATGAGCGATCAAAAAGATGTTTCGCTATCCACAATAGAGCGAAATTATATATAATTATCTAAGAGAGTAGAGAACAATATCTAGAATAAGAGTGAATAACTAAGTTAATCATGGATTAGATGTGGATGGAATTTATTTACTGAGAAAAAAAATTGGATAGGGCCGTATTTCTAGGCTAAGTAGGCTGAAGCCTAGAGCGGCAAATTTTCAGGGGCGGCAGTTTAATTTATTCGAAAGTTAAAATGAAGTATTTCAGACTTTAATAATATTTTTCCGTACGAATTTAAGAATACATAAGTTACTTTTAAAATATGTTTTAGTCCTTCTACATAGCCTAAGTACTTTCTAAACTATAACATAATACAAATTCATATCACCTAATCTTGTATTATTACTTTCTTGTAGTGTAATCTAAAAAAACAAATAGATAACTAATTTGATTATATAATTTATTTTATAATCCATTAAAATTGTGCTTTATCTAAACTAATTAAACTTTATGTTTAAAAAAGATGAAAACACCAATGAACTCTATCCTTTTGATGTATATATACAAAACAAATGCATTAAGTAAATATGAACTTTAGAGGGGGCGGCAAATAGACTTTAGCCTATACTTTTAAATCCGGCCCTGGGAATTGCAACTAAATTAGGTTATTTTCACTCAATTTTATAGATCAAACTTAATCAGTGCTTTTAAGTAAATAAATGAATGTGTCTAGATACAGCATTTAATAGATACATTTTTGAATATCTAGTTGCTTGTCTAGATAATAGGAAAGATATGTATCTGTATAACTGTGAAAAAATGATACAACATTTTCAGATTTAAATTTTATAAAATATAATTTTTAATTATCGTTCCAGAAAATTGATTCTCAGGAGTTGATAGGATTATTTTTCTCAAATACTCATAGATTGTTTATTTAGCAAAGTTTAGCTTATGAATAAGGCTTCCTCCGGCTCTGATAAATACAATGAAGAGACAATAACTTATTTTTTTATGTACTCAAACACACACATATATATATAAAAATATACCCAAAAAAAAACTTAAAACCGAGTATAAGTATTCGATTTAAAAACATAATATCGGTTTTGCAATTATACATTAATTACTACCTTCAAAAACATCACAATTCATAGCCAAAACCTGTATGGAAATAAATAGATTTTTGAAATATTGAAATATATTAAAAATATTAAATTTTTGTGTTAAATTTATATAAAGTTAATGTTTTCTATATATTCTTAAAATATAATTATATTTATGTCGCTCTAGTAGAAATTGTTTATGTTTTAACTTGTTTCAAAGATATATTCTGAATGTGATATAAATTTTATATGTTTTAAATATTTGTATATATTCTTGTTATATATTTCGGATATGTTCCCAGAATATAAACAAAACATATTTCGAAAATCTATTTATTTCCATGCGGGAAAATACATATTTCCTTCATTATACTCATTCAATATATAACATTTATAATCAATTCGATTCTTTTCTAAAATCTAAATAATATAAACAAATGATTATTATGTGTTCTAAAGTATATGAGTAGGTGAGAAAATAAAAAATGTGTTCTAAACTCTTTCGAATCAATTTTCAATTATAATTTTTATGTAAACTCGACCATTTGTTCTGTCAGATGGCGCGTGGTTGTCACATTCCAGAATTCCTCTCAGCTAAACTAAAGTCCAGACTTGATGTTGGAATAATTTATTTAAATTGTTCTCAGAGACAGAGTGAGCTAAGCCAAGAAAAAATTTACAAAAAAATCACTAATCCCAAACATTTTAATATTCATTAATCACCATGTATATTTAATTCTAGAATTAATTTCTTATGTAGTTTTTCAAAATTTTGAATAAATAATATCTGTTGTAATTAAAAATATTGAAGTTTTTTTTTTTAAACATTTATTCAACTTTAGAGCTTGAAATTTTCTACAATATAACGTGTATCTAGATATTTTGCAAAAAAAAATATATCTGTATCTCTATCTAGATCAGGGTCCTAAAACTTTTTAGAGATAGGGCCACACATGAACATTGAAAACTATGGGCGGTCCGGATATAACATATTATAGAGAAATTATATTAATACAATAGGCTATTATATGACATTAATATTTAATATAGTTAATATTAGTGAATTAATTCTGTAGAAGACGCGGGTCGCATGGAAAAGTTTCAATGGGATTTGGGGACCCTGATCTAGATGATTATAAAAATTTGTATCTGTTTTTCTATTTAGATGGTTTTAAAAATATGTATTTAACAACACTGAATTTGAGTAATTAGGAAAATATTATAGTATATAATTAAATTAAAATTTATCATATTTTTATGATCAATTAAAAGATTTCTAGAAGCTGTTATGTATAGTAAAGATAAATACACTTTACTCCTAGTACCAATTTCTTAAACGTAACCAATCAATTCCAGAAGAATGCAAACAATACAGCTTTATGGATCGATGTAAATAAGTGTTTTAGCACTTTTTTCATGTATCGAGTGTGCAAAACTTTTCAGTTAGACTCACTTAATGTAAAAAGAAGAAAACGAAATTTCAGGGTTTGTTTGGAGGTTTTGGAAGTACCAGGTGATGCAAGGCTTGAAATATTGTAAGTCGAGGGAAAGATCGCAACGTTCTAGTTCTAGTCTCTAGAAGTCTTAGGGATAAAAAAGTTCACTTTAATTCGATAAGTACCCAATTTGACAGCGAAGGTGTCAAACCAAAATTATTTGAAAATCGAGTTTTTCATAGAATTTGGACTTTGGGAGCTTATTTTCCTATGAGAGGAATGAGAGGAAAACTAACCAAGTTATATGGTACTTTCTGAGATGCCAAGTAGATTTCCTATACAGAATAAGATGTGAGTATCAACTTATTGTTCAACTCCGTTTTTCGACAACCCAGGGCATATAGGGCTTATTTTTGTTCTGAAAACCCCACTATCCACATCTAAAGCAGCCTTTAAGAATATGTGAAATCTACTTATGAGCAGCTAGTTAATAAACAATGTGTTCTGAAATTAGTTTATTACTATTAGCAAATTGCTAAGAATAATTTACATTTATTTATTGAATTAATATCTCTTCATGTAATTTTTAAAGATAGATTAAATTTAAAGAAATTTGTTTTAATAATTTTTAAAAATGTAAAATTTGAACTAAAGTTAATAATTCTGAAAATCTCCTTAGAAATTGAAAATCCATATTTAGCTCAGGTTTCAAATCTCATCAAAGGTCTGATCATATTTCCAGAATATGCTAAAATATATAAAATTAGTGAAAATGGAAGACATAGTACTAGAAAGTTACTAAACTCTGTTTTTCCTTTTTCAACCCTCAAATTGTTCTCAATCTAAATGATATTTTATCAATATTACTAATTTTATTTTTATTTGTCAATGAATTATTTAACAAAGAGAAAAGTCATTTGAATACATGACTTTTTGTGATTCTGCCTGCCTGTGTGTCTGTATTCCGTTATCCACGATAATACAAGAACAGAAGGTCCTACAAAGCTTGTTCTGATTCCAAATGTTTCTATTTCAAAAACAAAGAATTTTTAGATTTGTGGCTTAACTTCAGAACTCGGGTTCAAAAATGAAGAGAATCATCGTTAGATATGGATTGAACGAATATATCTAATGAGCTAAAATATAATATATCTACTTGTATATATTAATAACTCTCACCCTTGTGCTAAATTTCATTGTTCTAGCTATCAAGCAATTGAAATTCACTAAAATTTGCATGGAATGTCTTGAAAAAGTTTACTTTCCTTTTTATAAACAAAAATAACGATATTTTATTCTTTCTCTCATTTACTATTTATAATTGAAAATTCATTATTGTTACATAATTTAGAAATTTTCATCACAAATCTGTTTGGCAGTATCTGATAAGAACTCATTATCAAGGAAATCTATTCTTAACGTTTTCACAAATAGGATTCTTACATTTCTAAAAAGAGAAGACGAGTGATTTTCAATTAACTGAAATTCGAAAACTAGAAATTACGAAATTAAATTTATTTTCCTAAGTGTTTATTTTTCTGCAACTAGAAGAAGAGACACATTTTACTTTACCATACAGGGTATGGTCAAGTAAAGTAATCGTGCATAAAAAAGTGTTTTTTTTTTCTTCTTTTTTTCGAAATATCTCAAAAACTGCTAACTATTTTGATTAAAAAAATTGAGCGAAACCATGGCATTTCGCTTTACAAAAAGCCCTAATAGGTGAACATCGAAAAAATTATATTTTTCGAGATAATAATTGTCTTGTCAAAATGTCTGTTAGTTAGTCTGTGCGTTACCAAATTTTTAGACGAGCTAGCTCAAAACTAAAAAAATGAATATCTAAACCAAATTCCACAGGTAGTTTTGGTCCATTGAGATTAAGAGCTGATTAGATTTTGGTGCATATCGATCAAAATTAAGGGGAATGGAGGGGTTAAAAATTAAAATCTAGGCCATTTGAGCAAACTCAACCAAATTTTGTATACATAACCAGTGGGCCCCAGAAGTCTAAAAATACAAAAAAACTAACCCCCCTATATGATTAGAAATAATTTTATTAAATATTAAATATAAGTGAGGAGCCAGGTTGTATGGTAAAGTCAAGTGGATGGCCACATCAGAACACGCCAGCTTATTTATTTGGGGATTCGACAAAATTTATAGAAAATTGTTCAATTTTTTTTTTTTTTTATATTATTTATTGGCATCAAGAAAATTGTTCAATAATCTTTAAAAAAAAAAAAAAAAAAAAATCACTAGGTATATCTGGCATACCATTTGAATCAAAAAAACAATCTTGCCATGTAATCTTAAGCTGATATCTAGCTTATATTTCAAATCTATTAGCTTTTTATAAATTGCTTCCATAGATAGATAATAAATAGACAAATAGACCAAAGAGTGAATTATTCTTATTGGATTCTGGGTATCTCGTACGTGTACTGGTACGTGCAAATGGCTCTATAAGTGATAATTTGTCCTAACTACTACTAATATAAAGCTAGAAATGATTCTCTTTTTTATGACCTAAAGAAGATGTTCCAACAATCCTATTAGTAGATATATTAAGAATACTATAGTCTATTATGAAAATAACCATTAACACAATGATGTTTTGGAGGACACCGTAAAATATAAAATTAGCTATTACCCTACATTTTCTATTTCTAGATATATATCTATATATTAACGAGGTATGATGGAAAATAGTAAAATATGACATATTCAATTTTTTTTTTTTCAAATAAAAGTATTATTATTATTATTATTTAGAATGTGCCTTATCAGCAGAGACCAGTCGAGCCGGAGGAAAAGAAAAATAATTTGAGAAGGGTCGATGACATATTCAGCAGGAGATCTCGTACATGCAGTATCGCTGTTAGTGCCAGGCATTTGGGGTAGCCTGTACTTAAGGGGCCGCCATTAAGAAAGACCTCTTTTTATCAAGAATTATAGTAAATAAAATGAATAATAAAACTATAAAATATTAATCAAATAAAAAATTTTAAATAAACTTTTGATTGTTTTATTGCAGTGTTTCCTAACCTTTTCAGTTTTACCACCCCTATGACCGGCCAAACCATCTGTCTTTACTCCTTGTTATAATAAAAAAAATAAACTGACACGTTCTGATGTGGCCATTCACCTCGACCCTACCATACAACGTGGCCCCTCTCTTATATTTAATATTTAATAAAATTATTTATAATCATGTAGGGGGGGTTAGTTTTTGCATTTTTAGACATTTGGTTGAGCTTAGTTTAAGGCCCTATATTTTTATTTTTGACCACCCCCCCCCACTTTGGGTGGTAAGTTTTTGCATTTTTAGTCTTCTGTGGTCCCACTGATTATATAAACAAAATTTGGTTGAGTTTGGTACAAGGGCCTATATTTTCATTTTTTAACCTACTCCCTCCTCCCCCATTTTGAGTGGATAGTTTTTGAATTTTTAGTCAACTGGTTATGTATACAAAATTTGGTTGAGTTTGCTCAAATAGCCTAGATTTTTAATTTTTAACCCCACCCCCACCATTTTTTTAATTTTTATATCCTCTTTGTGAAACACAACTATAACCTGTCACAAAAAACTCTTGTGTTTAATATGTTTCACTATAAACCAACACCACTTTCCCTAAATGTTATTATTTTTATGTTTGGAAAAGATCAAAAATAAATATTTGTAAAATATATAAATAGTGAAGATATAAGAAAATGAAAAGTTGACTCTCAAAAGGCTCTATTGGAAAAAGGGCGGTCAAAGAGTCGGATTAGCTATCAGTTCATGAATTGGTCAACAAAATTAAAAAACAACAACAATAACAATTGATCATGTGAAATGAAATGCATAAAGAATGCAAGCCGTTCATTCTGTTGTTCATTGGATGAATGATTGTAATCAATAGAACCTAATTGGAATTATAAAATCTCCAGTATAGAATAATGGGGTAGAAATATAAGGGAACATCCATAAATTACGTCACGCACTAAGGGGTGAAGGGGCATCTTAGATTTGTGACAAAAAGTGACAGGATAGCCCGGGGACCTTAAAAATTGTGATATCACAAAAATCAAATTAAAAAATTGGACCCCCATCCCACGGACCCTACCCTCACACCCCACTCCCAAATCCCACCGAGCACCCCCACCCCCCGCACCATGCACCCGCGCCCAACCTACGCACCTACCTCACACCCCACCCACCTCGGACCCTCACCTGAACCCCCCACTCCACCAACCCTGCACCACTACCCGGCACCCCACGCACCCCGTGTCCTCCACCCTTCTAGTGACCCACAGATTATGTATACAAAATTTGGTTGAGTTTGGTCCAAGAGCAAGAATTTTCATTTTTGACCCTCCCCCCATTTTGGGTGGTTAGTTTTTGCATTTCTAGCTCTCTAGAGCCCCACATATTATGTATACAAAATTTGGTTGAGTTTGGTCCAAGAGCAAAGATTTTCATATTTTGACCCTCCCCGCCTTTTTATTAAACAAAAGTTGTAAAAAATAACATCCCCTACAACTTTGCTTATAATAAAATTTGCCGTAGGGTTAATAGCTTAGGAGTTATTTGATAATTTTCATTGGTGCTCCCCCCAAACCCCCTTTTGGGGTCAAAATATCAAAACGTTATATAGCTATAAACGTAAGTAGAAGACATCTGATGCAAATAACAAATTTCATAATAATCCCTTTAGCCGTTTTTACGTGAATATGAGCAACTTTTTGCGGAAACAACGGAAACCTGCAAACATACAGACAGACAGTTAGGGATTTTGTTAAGGGTGTTTTCGTTCATAACTTTGCTTGAAACGTGTACAACCAAAATTTGGCGTGATTGGGAGCAATGTACAGACAAAACCATAATGTTATATATATATAGATGCTATAATAATATTAGGTAATAGTGAATAATGTGTTATATGATATTGAATAAAAATAAAGTTAAACTTGAAATATGTTAAACTCTTTAGTTGAGTTAAATTTATTAAAAAAAATTCTACAATTATTAAATTATACCCTATAAAAGTGATAGTGTGAAGTCACAATACAAGGAGGGCTCGATGAAAATGTGACAGAATGTGACACAGGAGGAGGAAGAGGGTCTAAAAAATCTAGAATTCGTGTGACGTAATTTATGGACGGCCCCTAAGGGCTTATCCCAGTACTGATCCTTTTCCAGTCCTTATTAGAATTTCGAGAAAAATATTTTTACTAGACTGAAGATGAATTCAGAGCTTAAAAAATTATACTCTCAGAGTAAAAAATCTTATTAAAGACTGTAGTTGGCTCTCAGTCCATTTTTTTATCAAAAGAAATTGTCTTATGATTGGAACAAATAATTAATTATTAGATATTATAATCCTAAATTTGATTTTCTAATAAAAATAATTGGCTAACAGAATAATTAAACTAAACCTTTATTTATTGGTTATGTAACATTTCGTCCTTTTATTTATTAACTTCATCAGGTTTCATTAAATTATAAACCATTTTTGTTTATTATTTCAGAAGCTGATGTTTTATTTTTATATTTAATTGAACCACCTCAAAAGATCACTAATTTCTCATTGGCTGCACATTTCTTTAGTTTTCATCGAGGGATGAACCGCGATGTAATATGCTGTACACCTACTTCCACTTGTACTTCCAAATATTTCCAAGTACTTCCAAATATTTCCAAATACTTCCAAATATTTCCAAGTACTTCCAAATATTTTCAAGTACTTCCAAAATACTTCCAAAGAGGTGTACACCTACTTCCAATCGCGGATCACCCCTCGGTTTTCATGTTTAACAAATTTCAGGGAATAGCTAAAAAAGAGATAAGTGCAGAGCTTTAGCCCGTTCATTACTAAAGTTCCCGATTAGAAGAGCAGGCTCTTAGCCTAATTTGAAGAAAAAGAAGAAAAATTTCAAAAATAAATAAGTATTTAATAATAATAAAAATAGAAAAGTGTCTCTCCGAAAATCTTTAGAACGATCAAATAGGGTGGTTGGTTGTGAGTGTAAAATTTAGTCAGCAAAATTAAAATAAATAAATGAAGGAATTAATGAAGCTGAATATTTACATAAGAACACCGGGTTCAGGAAGCCAATTAAGAGAAAGACCTACAAAAGTCGACGATTCGATTTTGATTTATATCTTCTAAAGGACTTAGGATTGTCAGAATACATGGTTTAAATGTATTCCATGAAGAATATTTACTCATAAAAGCCTAATTATAAAAACGATAACAGAAAATAATGATAAAAGTAAACAAATATTATATGCAATATTCATTTACTATGAGTTAAGATTTAATAATAATAAAATAATAATAATAATAATAATTCTGTAGTTTCCGAAGATGAGCCTACAGCTCGAAATATATTATATTGAAAAAATTTACATCTTTTATTTTTTTAATTTTAATGTGAAACAAGTGTCCTAGAAATCTTAACTCATAGTAAATGAATATTGCATATAATATTTATTTACTTTTATCTTTATTAAAGATGGTTCACCTTGCACCAATACCACAATCACTATTAATTGGTAACAGAAAAATAAAGTAAAAAACTGTCTCTCTTTTATCCATACACGACACATACTAGTATGTACAATTTATATTACTTATGGGGAAAAATGTTTCGTCTGAGACCACTTTTAGATTACACCCGTGTATCCTGATAAGTTTATATCATTAAGGTGGTTGTTTCGCGAAAATACTAGCAAAAAGTTAATCCTAGAGTATATAGTACAGACAATAAGAATTGTAATTATAAGTCAAACTTTTAAATGTTTAGTAAATGATTCATGACCTAAAGGAGCGAGATAAATTTGGTACATATATTTTTGTTATTATCAAAGAATAGATAAATAAAATATTTTATAGCATTGATTTTTGTTGTTGCAAAGTTTTAATAAGATTAAAGCAAAGAGATAATTGTTTAAGCAATGTTGTGCATTAAAAAGAATTAATTTATATTGTTGCTAATCATTTTTTGTGTATTTTTATTAATACACTATTATTATCTTGAAAGTGTTGTAACTAATCAAAATTGTTCAATATATTGTTATTAATAATGTTGCTTAGTTTTTATAAAATTATATGAAGGTTTCTACTTATAATTAATATGTATAAAATTTTTCATTATCCTATAAAATAAAAAAACTTATCTTTTGAATTTAATATTCTGGAATGAAAATATTCATAAATTTTGTTTTGAAATTCAATTGAAAAGTATAGTTATTAAATAATAATCTATGTAAATTTCAAAAAAAAATCCCAAGAAAACCCATTTGGTGGAACAACTACCTTAAAATGTGTAATTTAAATGGTTTCAGTCGAAACATCTTCCTGATAAACATCTCAACCACCGATTCATTAAATCTTCAATATTATGTATATTGCATGTATAACTGTTTATATATTGAAGGAGACAACAAAAGAGTGTGTCCTCTGCTGAAAAAATAAATTTTTAACGAGACTATAGTTTTGAGGGCTTTGCCCTCTTCATCAGTCTAGTTTACAATTGGTTCACAGGAATTAATGTATGAAACTATAGTCTCGTTATAAATAAATTAAAAATTTATTTTCCAGCAGAAGACACATTCTTTTATTGTCCCTTCAATTTATGAAAATTATGCTACTCTCGTCAAAAAGAAACTTTCATTTTAACTGTTTATGATAATTAAGTCCTACGGGTAACTTATTAATAATACGCATTTGTGTCGTGTATGGAAAAAGTATTAAAAATGTTTTTACTCTATTTACTATGAACTGATGAAATGCTTTGAGATATTCTTTTCTCTGTAATCGTTAATGTTAAGGTAATTTAGCTTTTATGAGGAATTATTGTTTATACATACACGCTGTCTTTTTCAAGAATTTCAAGTTACACGGTTCAAAAAAGTCTTCTTTTTTCTGGTTTTCATTATTTTATAAGGGAATTTTTATAATTTTTGAATTAATAACACTGTTTTGCAAAAAAATTTCCCCTTATACCTAACAATGGATTCGAGTAGAGTTTTATACGCTGATTATAATGGGGAGGTTGGATGATAAATAATTATTTATCATCCAACTCCCAATTTTTTACACGTCAGATATCATCCCTCAAAAATACCTATTTTCGAGTCGCATTGAATATTAAACAGCAATTATTGAAATCAAAATATTTTGTTGGCGTAATAGAAAACAGCTTCCTCTTTGATATTCAAACTACCACTTGTTTTTAGCTCAATTAGAACTCGAGTTATAACTAAAAAACTAAAACTACGTGATTGTAAAGGACAATAAACATAGATAAAAACATAAGGTCTTAATTTTTTAGTTATAACTCGAGTTCTAATTGAGCTAAAAACAAGTGGTAATTTGAAAATCAAAGAGGAAGCTGTTTTCTACTATCTCAAAAAAATATTTTGATTTCAAATATTGCTGTCTAATATTCAATGGGACTCGAAAATAGGTCAAAATGGCCTTTTTCGTCATTTTGACCGATAATATCTTAAAACTCTGACGTGTTGTAAAAAATCGGGAAATTGCATGATAATCAGCGTATTAAACATTACTCGAATCCATTGTTAGGTTTACGAGGTAAAATTTTTGTTTAATTTTTGTCGAACAGTGTAATTAGAAATTACATTTATATTTTTTTTACATGAATTTCTGATGAACATCTACCGTGTAAATTAAAGAGTTGTGGTATATAAATATGCGGCTTGTATTCTAATAATCTAAAGGAAGATTTGAGTAAAAATCGAAACGTCGACGTTTGTATATCTGTCTCTTTATTTGGATGCCTGAACCCTGTGATTCTAAGTAAATAAATAAATATTAATAAAAAAACGAGCAATTAAATCATGCAATTTGAAATGCATAAAGAAAATGCAGGCCGTTCATGCTGTTGGTTTGATAAATGACTGTAATCAATTAATTAAAATAAAAAAATTTCCAGTCACGAATTTGGCTAGCGACTAGAATTGCGAAGCAGAAATTTGTCGGGGCTGCGGCCTGGGCTGACCTTTTTCAGTCCGCCCCACGTTGTGGCGGGTGCGTTTCTCAGCGGGGGCGGAGAGGTGTCTCGTTGGCCGCGGGTTGATTTCGCTCATTGCCCGAAATCGGGCGGCGCCCCCCCTGAACAGCCCCCTGGGACCGACCCCGTAATTCCCCGAAGACTCGCTTTTAAGGGACTGTTTTCTGGCAAGTGGCCGAAAGGGTGGCGCAGGCACGACTGGCCCCCGGCTGGCGGCTCGCCGAGCAACTGAATTGAAGCCCGCCGCCGACGCCGCCGCCCCAAACCGCCCCCCGCACCCTAGTGGTCGCGCGCGCCACCACCACCCCTGCGCCCACACATTCATCTATCCATGTAGATACATACAGAAAGAATATAATATAACATTGTATTAAATTTATCATTTTCGACAAAATTTATATCCCTCCACGTAAAAGATGCCGAGTATCATACAAATATATAAACGAAAAGTGCAAATTTTCTAATTTAAAAACATTCCCCTATCTATCTTTTATTAACCGACTTTGAAAAAAAGGAGGAGGCTATCAATTCAACGGAATGTCTGTTTTTGGACCGATTTCGATGATTCTTTTTTATTGGAAAGGGGATACCTTAGGGGTGGTCACATATTAATTTGGTCAAGTTCTGATGATGTTTGTTCGTCGATTTCTTTTTACCATGTGGACCGATTTCGATGATTTTTTTGCCTTGGGATCAGAGTCGCAGATTGGTTGGTCCCGTATAAACTTTATTAGTATTGGATCTTTTTTGTTAAGTATGTTCACGCATAACGTCTTTGTTTTTGGACCGATTTCGATTATTCTTTTTTTATTGGAAAGGTGATACGCTCGCCGAGCAACTGAATTGAAGCCCGCCGCCCCAAACCGCCCCGCACCCTAGTGGCGCAGCACCACCACCACCCCTGCGCCCACACATTCATCTATCCATGTAGATACATACAGAAAGAATATAATATAATATAACATTGTATTAAATTTATCATTTTCGACAAAATTTATATCCCTCCACGTAAAAGATGCCGAGTATCAATACATATATATATAAACGAAAAGTGCAAATTTTCTAATTTAATAAAAATTTTAAGAAAAAATAAAAACCGACTTCAAAAATTAAATGCAACAAATATAAAAATACACTAAAAGGTATAAAATAATTATTATCTTATTTAAGTTACAACTAAACGACGAAATATTAACACGAAATTACTTTTTAAAGTCGGTGCCAAACAAACTATACCTATAAGCGAGCGTACCCGCCAAACGTACTAAGTAAGATCCGTCGAGTGCGATTCATAAAGGTATATGTTTGGCACCAACTTCAAAAAGTAATTTCGTGTTAATATTTCGTCGTTTAGTTGCTAACTAAATAAGATAATAATTATTTTATACCTTTAGTGTATTTTTATATTTGTTGCATTTAATTTTTTGAAGTCGGTTTTTATTTTTTCTTAAAAATTTTTATTTTTCTCTTTTTAGTGATGTTATTAATAGTGATTATATCATCAGAACTTGACCAAATTAATATGACACCATCCCTAAGACACCCCCTTTCGGATAAAAAAAGAACCATCGAAATCGGTTCATAAACAAAGAGGTTAGGTCTAAACAAACCTAATAAAACCTAATAAAAAAGGTCTAATACCTATGAAAAAAAATCGAAAAAAAAATGGGACCAATCGGAAGCTAGACTGGACCCAATGCAAAAAAAATTTTCAAAATCGGTTGACAATTGGCGGAGATATGAGGTAACATAGGCACAAAAAAAAAAAAAAAAAAAATTCAATCGAATAGAGAACCTCCTCCTTTTTTGAAGTCGGTTAAAAACATCTCCCTATCTATCTTTTATTAACCGACTTTGAAAAAAAGGAAGGAAGTTATCAATTCAAAGGAATGTCTGTTTTTTGGACCGATTTCGATGATTCTTTTTTTATTGGAAAGGGGATAGCCGAGGAGTGATCCGCGATTGGAAGTAGGTGCACACCTCTTTGGAAGTATTTTGGAAGTACTTGGAAATATTTTGAATTACTTGGAAATTTTTGGAACTACTTGGAAATATTTGGAAGTACTTGGAAATATTTGCAATTACTTGGAAATATTTGGAAGTACTTGGAAACATTTGGAAGTACTTGGAAATATTTGGAAGTACAAGTGGAAGTAGGTGTACAGCATATTAGGTAGCGGTTCACCCCTCGGGGATACCTTAAGGGTTGTCACATATTAATTTGGTCAAGTTCTAATGATGTTTGTTCGTCGATTTCTTTTTACCATGAGGACCGATTTCGATTATTTTTTTCCCGTGGAATCAGTATAGTCGCCAATTGGTCCCGTATAAATTCCATTGGTATTGGACCTTTTTTTGTTATGTTTGTTTACGCATAGCTTCTTTGTTTATGTGACCGATTTCGATTATTCTTTTTTTATTGGAAAGAGGGATACCTTAGGGGTGGTCACATATTAATTTGGTCAAGTTCTGATGATGTTTGTTCGTCGATTTCTTTTTACCATGTGGACCGATTTCGATGAATTTTTGCCTTGGGATCAGTATAGTCGCCGATTGGTGGATTGTTATGTATGTTTACGCATAACTTTTATGTTTATCGACAGATTTCGATAATTCTTTTTTATTGGAAAGTGATACCTTAGGCGTAATCCCATATTAATTTGGTCAAGTTCTGATGAAATGATCAATGACAAAATAACGGAAATCTCAATTCTTATTGAGCAAATAATCGAAATTACAATAAATAAAATCTTTTATAAAAAATTATTAAAATTATCTTATATTGTTACAACTAAACGATGAAATTGTTACATGAAATTACTTTTTGAAGTCGGTGTCAAACAAACTATATAAGGCGATGTTGTCTTCATTACACGCCAAACGTACTAAGATCCATATAATTTTCTAATTGATATATAAAATAATAATCAACATATAACGAGAAAATGATTCGCCTCTGATTCTATTGAATCAAAGTTGTATTTAATCAAATTCCAAATATGAAAACGACATTTCTATAGAGTGAAAATGTTCTCTGACGAATTTTTCAATATATTAAATTAAACATTTTTAGACTACTTTTGAGTATTATTATTTTGAATGTTGGTACACACGATCATGGGAATCATCTGTATAAACTATCCACAAAAACCCCATTAGCGAAATTCAGCATAATTGGAGAGCAGTCTTAACATTAAAAACTAGATATTATAATCAAAATACCTTTTCAAATGAACTTATTTCTGCTAGAACTGCCAATTTGGTGAGGAGATTTGGTGAAGATGATGATTCTGGAAAAATATAAAATAAATTATAAATAAACTCATAAATTGACTCATAAATTGACTATGCAAAGTGATTCTCTCGATAAAAGCTTTGCTATTTCTTATAAGCTTTTCTATGAAATTTTAAATAAACGAAATTTTCTGCATAGTACACATATTAAAATTAAAAAAGAAATAATAAAATCAAGATTTTGGCAAAATTCGAATGTGTTTCTACCCCCTCTGCGTTTTGCAACCGACAGAGCTACGAAATTCGAAACTTAGCCTTGATACACAAGCTAGAAGGTCTACAGCTAAGCTTTTAGGTTGAAATCTGAACACCCGAAAGTTGACATTTACATAAAAGATTTTTGTTTTTTGTGATTTTCTCAAAACACAGGCTCTAATGATTTTTTAAAAAATTGGTCTACTTATCAAGTTTCATAAGTTATTAGTCGTGTATAAATTTTAATCCGAATAAATAAACGAAGATAGTGTAAATTAGAGTGTCGAAAAAATATTTTTTATTCGTTCATATTTCACCTACGGTAATTCACAGAACTTTGGGATTTTTAAACTTAAACTACCTAGACAGTGGTGCAGCCTTTTTTGTCCGCGGGCCGGATTCAACATGACATAGAATCTCGCGGGCCGGATTCTTTATAAATGTATATCTTAGCGGCACCTTTAATTAAAAAAACGTAACATTTTCAATGAATTCATGAATATTTTTGTGCTGATTCATTATTTTTTCAAAATATTTGTAAATTTAATGGAAATATTACGTTTTTAAATTAATGGTGCGGCTAAAATATACAATCCTTTTTATTAGGATATTATTAAGATATCTAGTTGTTTTTTAATCAACTTGTAATTTGAATGCATTTAAAAGATTGCTGATACCTGATTAATAATAAATATATATTTTTTTAATATATACAATATATATTTGTCTAGATTAATTTGCCGCAACGCTGACGTAATGCTGCCTAGAGAGAGCGCCATCGGTATATTTGCGGCAAATTTGAAATATAATTGTAATTTGGACTCAAATTTCGAAGTGAAATACTCCAATTGATTTTAAATTAAGAAACATTAAATATATTGATAATTATTACCCCCCTTCACCACTCAAAAATTAAATATTCAATTCGCTTTTCTTTGCGCACAGAAAAAGAAATCAATCACATCTTATTTGATTTATATATTATTTGTTTATTTTTTAATAATTTGCCACTTTTTTATAATTTTTTAAAAATCTAAATTTTGTTATTCTTATTTTTTGATTTTTACAAAATTAAACGACTTACGAAACGCATGCCCATATGAGTTTCTCATTGCAATACTGGAGCAGCCTGTCATACAAACAACACCTGATCTCTTTTAAATATTTGGAGCCTTATATCGATTATCGATCCCAAATTTTAAAAAAATGATATAATATAATTCTCCTCCTCACACGATACCACTTATTTAAATAAATCTATTTCCACACAAAAAATATCACAATGCTGTAGATTCATAGAAAAAAAAATACTTCCAGATTCATATCTAGAGCCTCATTTCTGTAGCTGTGTCAGGACGAAAATGAGGCGAAACTTTTAAGAGACTATGTATTTTCGGGAGTTTACAGGTATACATTTGGAGTGTGGATTTTTAAGAGGAATAAAAATTTTGGACCGAGACGCCGCCCGCCAGGCCACCAGCCCGGAGGGCCGAGGTTCGAGGGCGTGCCGAAGGCACGCACGAAAAGCTCGTTATTAAATAATATATTAAAATAATATATTAAAAAATGATAATTATTTAATTTATCGATAAGTAAATATTTTAAAAAAAATTTCTATAAGTGTCTAATTTGTCCTCGAATTTAAATAAACGTCAAATTACCCTACAACAAGACCGCACTGCGGCGCAATTTGAACTATATTTTTACAAGATTGCCAATGACACTAAAAATATTGATGTACATAAAAAAATGTAGAAATTTTTGATTTTAATTATCAATATGATTTATAATTTTTTTAGATATTTTACAAAAAATACATATTTAGTGTCAACTCGCTCGCGGGCCGGATTGAGCCTCTTCGCGGGCCGGATCCGGCCCGCGGGCCGTAGGTTGGGCACCGCTGATCTAGAGGCTAGAAGAAGTACCAACATTTTAGATAAAATCGAACAACCAAAAGTCCATGTTTAATTGAAGATTTTTATATTTTGCAATTTCGTCTTTTTTCCGTTTTTTTCAAACCGACTTGGGGGAAACACAAATTGAAGTAATTTGTTTTCTTAGAAAATCATAAGATGGTATCATCTATTAAATCCGATGGAATGGAATATTTTTAATTATGTCATGTATTTATCGAGTTTACATATGTCAAAGAGGTTCGCACCTCGCAGGTGAGCCAGATGGCCCGGATTGCTGTTACTGGCACTCGGGTTCGATTCCTGTGGGGGTGAATAACAAACTCTCTGACATATAATTAAAAATATTCCATTCCATCGGATTTAATAGATGACACCATCTTATAATTTTCTAAGAAAATTTGAATCTATTACCATCGGCAAATTGAAGTCTTTCATATGAAGTAATTTGAATGAAGAAAATGGAATGATAATTTCAAATAAGGTAGAAACTAATATGAAAGTTGTTGCTCACACCAAACAAAATTTAAAAAATAAATAAATAAAATAGTGATATGAATATTTCTAATCATGATTATATATAGTATCATCATAACAATAAATTAAGAGTTTGAAAGGCTTTGAGGGAAATACTGGAAATTGTGAACTTGTATCTTTTTTTTATGATATTGATATGAGAAGGAGATACACCAGAAGGTGCATCCCCTAAAGGCCTATATGGGATGGCCCCCATCGTGAAAAGAACAGAGTAGAAGGAAAGAAGCCGGGATCACGAGCCAAATCTCAGAAAGTTAAATACAATCCAATTTTCTAAGTTTTTTAAGGGCTTTGAGCAGTGGTAAATTCCCCGTACGATAAATTAGGCTAAATTTATCTCCCACTTAAATCTTATTATTATTGTCTGTATAGAGAAGCTGGTCAACAATAAAGTGTAATCTATGATGAAATCATTATTTTAATTTACAGCCAGTGTATTTATATTTTATTTATTTGCTTACAGTTGTTTCGATAACTTAATCTATCATCAGGACACTTTTTATTTATGAAAAATGTACCTGATTACAGGATACAACAAGATTTATTTAGATTTATGGAGATGGAATTAAGACTTCGAAATTGTTAACAAATAAACAAAATAAATACAGTGAAATGTTTTGTCATCAAGATCATTTTCATACTCTAAGCTCATCAAGAATAATTTAATTATATTTTGTAACGAAAACACATAATCGTATGTTTTACTTAAAGAAAGTGGTGTAGGTTTTAGATGAAACATGATATTAATTAATAAAGTAAGGGTGTGTAGTTTCACTGTGAAACTACACACCCTTTACTTGATTAACTAATCGTATGTTTCCTATATTTAATTCAATCGCGAATCGAATGCAGGTGATTTTTGTCAAATATTAAGTGAAAATAATATCTGAACTTATATATTTCTAACTTGAAATAATGAAGTTAAATAAATTTATAATTTTCTCATTAATATATTAAAGAATAATTAACACATTAATGAGAATTGTTTTGATCGCGCTTTTTGAACAAGATATATATCGCAAGACTACTGCTGGTTGAAGCTATTGGAGTCTGCTGAGTCTTAAGTCTGGAGCAAGAGAGAATGAAAAAAGATGTGATCCATTTAGCTATAACCCAAAAGTCATTATTGCGTTTATCCCGCAAGACACTTGGATGGATCACCAAATGAATTTGAAATCTGATATGTTATATATTCAATCTCCCAGTCCAGAGCGCCCGATCTGTTAGCACGTATGTTAGGTGCTTGCTATTAATTAGCGCGATCAAAACAATTCTCATTAATGTGTTAATTATTCTTTAATATATTAATGAGAAAATTATAAATTTAAAACACATAATGATTAGAAAATTGCCAAATACAATTATAAAAAGATACTGTATATGTCGATGTCAAAATTTAAATTAAGATAATATTATTTTTATTCGAATAAATATAAATCTCATTGAGTAAGAATACATACGTTAGTTATGATTTGTAGATGCTTTGAAGTGATGGGTCAAGTTGACTCCGGAAACACAAACCACCTCGTATCTTCAGCTAAAAGAAATGAAACACACACATGAATAAATAATATAATAAACTGACACGTTCTGATGTATCCATCCACTTAACTTTACCATACAACCTGGCCCCTTACTTATATTTAATATTTAATAAAATTATTTATAATCATGTAGGGAGAGGTTAGTTTTTGCATTCTTAGACTTCTGGATGTATACAAAATTTGGTTGAGTTTGCTCAAATGGCCTAGATTTTTAATTTTTAACCCCCCCCCTCTAGCCCCCCTTAATTTTGTGTCGATATGCGCCAAAATCTAATCAGCTCTTAATCTCAATGCACCAAAACTACGTGTGAAATTTGGTTTTGATATTCACACTAGTTTTTGATCTAGCTCGTCCACCAAAATTTGCTAACGCTCAGACTAACACACTAACGGACAAACAGACATTTTGACAAAACAATTATTATCTCGAAAAATATAATTTTTTGGATGTTCACTTTTTATGGCTTTTTTGTAGACCGAAATGTCTATTCTATATAGATAGTTTAAGCCGTTTTTGAGATATTTCGAAAAAATGAAGCAAAAAATACACTTTTTTTCATGCACGATTACAATACTTGACCATACCCTGTATGGTAAAATAAAAACTTCAACCAGATACGAAAAGAAAACATGAATTGATTGATCAAACAACAAAATGTGCGTATTTGTATCGTAATAACCATAATTAATATAGTTTTAACTATCAAAATTATTTTTTTAATTTATTTATTTTTAGTGATATCCAAAAACATAGGGTTGTAATATTTAACGATTAACGATGCAACCCGCCATTCAGACCGTTCGATTTGAATGCATAACCTAAAACACACAGGCGAACTCCCTCCATCTTACCTCATTAACTTGTTTGGTGTTATCGTTTGCGAATAATAGTTTACAAGAAAGTAGGTTTTTAAAAGATTGAAAATGACGTTTCAATAAATTATTTTATTTGGGTTTTTTTTTGTTTTTTATTATCCTTGGCCTGTCTCTCCATCAATTCTCTATTAAGATCTAGTGTTCAATCAGTGTAAATGTGAAAAAATAAGATGACGTGTTCTTGATGCGGCCATCCACTTGACTTTAGCATTCACCCCGGCCCCTCTCTTATATTTAATATTTAATAAAATTATTTATAATCATGTAGGGAGGTTAGTTTTTGCATTTTCAGTCTTCTGGGATCCGATTATGTATACAAAATTTGGTCGAGTTTGGTACAAGGGCTTATATTTTTTTTGACCCTACACTCCCCCCCCCCATTTTGGGCGGTTAGTTTTGCATTTCAGATTACTGTGAACCCACTAATTATGTATACAAAATTTTGTTTTTCATGCACGATTACAATTCTTGACCATACCCATCATCGAAAAATGAATCGTTCAAATGCCCTAGGTAAAATATTGTTTAGATAGTAGCGAATCATTTTTGCAAACAATTATTATAATCAATTATTTAAGAAAAATAGAGAGAAAAATAAATTATTAAATATTCACCTGGGCGATCTATCTATCTCTTTTTTTTTTTTTTTTTTTTAATGCAATCGAATGCAAGAAGGGGTGCACCAGTAAAGATGTAGCCCCTATGGATCTCGAAAGACCCTTGCATTACCGAAGAGAATGGAAAGTTGTTTAAGTGAGAGGGTGTGCACCCTGGTTTTGAAGGTTTGAAGATCATAGGTGCTGGGAAAGATAGAGGCTGGGAGAGAGTTCCAGTTCCTTGAAGTCATGGGGATATATATGAATTCGCGAATGAAGTGGTCCGGCACTTTTCTAATTTGACCGCGAAAGAGTGTTGGGAGTCGGCAAAACGTGTGCTGCGTGCAAAGCATCTTCTTGTCTCTTTCATCGTCTCCAGATGTTGAAAAAGCTTTTTTGAATTGAGTGAATACCTATAACACTTGACATAAACATTAGTAGCAATCCCCCCCCCATTTTACTACATACTAATATCGTCATCAAGGTGTATGTAGTAACGAAATAAATCCCTTAAATTCGCGGAAAATTCAAATTTTATTTAATCTAAATCAAATTCTTATAATTTGAAATATCAGAGTAAAATTCGAATTCTTATCCGCCAACCGGTCGGCAGAGCCCTCGTGCCCCTAGCCACAAGGCAGCCGCTCTTCTTCCTTAGGCTAATCCTGAGGAAGCGACGGACAACCTTCTGGTCTTCGTTCTAGTCCATAGAGTAAGAGCCTGAAGACGTATGTATCAGTGAGAGTGGCCTTGATTTTTGGAATAAGGATAGAACGAGAGACCAGGGCGAGCTGAAAGAGATCCTACCTAACATTCCCACTTGCCTCATCTATACAAGACTGGCATAAATTATAAATACCATGTACATATTGCAGTGTATTGAGGATAAAAATGAAAAACCTTATTAGGCAAGTGGTTAAATATATGAGAAAAAGAACGCAATGCACCGTCTCCGCCAACCGGTCGGCAGAGCCCTCGTGCTCCCTAGCCACAAGGCAGCCGCTCTTCTTCCTTAGGCTAATCCTGAGGAAGCGACGGACAACCTTCTGGTCTTCGTTCTAGTCCATAGAGTAAACTAGCTGCGGCCCTCTTGCTAGCCAGTGGACAAGCCCCCTTGACCCCCCCCCAACCTCACACTCCATTCCCACCCACCCCACCCCCCGAAACCCACCGCATTTCTACCTCTCTAGAGGCCCACGGATTATGCATACAAAATAAACAATTGGTTGAGTTTGCTCCAAGGGCAAGAATTTTCATATTTTTCACCCGTTCCCCTTTTCTGGGGAAATTGTTTTAAACAATAGTTGTCAGAAATCACATCCCCTACAACTTTTCTCATGATAAAATTTTCCATATAGTTAATAGTTTAGGAGTTATTTGATAATTCTCATTCGTGAGCCCCCCAAACCCACTTTTGGGGTCAAAATATCAAAACGTTATATAGCTAAAAAAGTAAGTTCGAAGACATCTGATGTAAATATGAAATTTCGTAATAATCCCTTCAGCCGTTTTTAAAAAAATTAAAAAATATTTTAAAAAAATTTTAAAAAAATTAAAAAAAATTAAAAAATATTTAAAAAAAGTAAAAAATATTTTAAAAATATTAAAAAAAAATAAAAAATATTTTAAAAATATTAAAAAATATTAAAAAAAAATAAAAAAAATAAAAAATATTTTAAAAATATATTAAAAATATTAAAAAAAAATTAAAAAATATTTTAAAAATTTTTAAAAAATATTTAAAAAAAATTAAAAAATATTTTAAAAAAATTTTAAAAAATATTTTAAAAAAAATAAAAAAATATTTAAAAAATTAAAAAATATTAAAAAAAAATTAAAAAAAATAAAAAATATTTTAAAAATATATTAAAAATATTAAAAAAAAATTAAAAAATATTTTAAAAAATTAAAAAATATTTTAAAAATATTTTAAAAAAATTAAAAAATATTTAAAAAAGATTAAAAAATATTTAAAAAAATTAAAAAATATTTTAAAAATATTAAAAAAATATAAAAAATATTTTTAAAAAATTAAAAAATATTTTAAAAATATTTTTAAAAAAATTAAAAAAAATCAAAAAATATTTTTAAAAATATTATAAAAAAATTAAAAAATATTTTAAAAAAAATAAAAAATTTTTTAAAAAAATCAAATATTTTAATATTTTTTAATTTTTTAAAATATTTTTTAATTTTTTTAAATATTTTTTAAAAAATAAAAAATATTTTAAAAATATTTAAAAAAATAAAAAATATTTTAAAAATATTTAAAAAAATAAAAAATATTTTAAAAATATTTTAAAAAATATTTTTAAAAAATTAAAAAAAATTTTAAAAAATTAAAAAATATTTTTAAAAAAATTAAAAAAAAATAAAAAATATTTTAAAAAATATATTAAAAATATTTAAAAAAATATAAAAATATTTTTAAAATATTTTAAAAATATTATAAAAAAATTAAAAAATATTTAAAAAAATCAAATATTTTAATATTTTTTAATTTTTTAAAATATTTTTTAATTTTTTTTAAATATTTTTTAAAAAATAAAAAATATTTTAAAAATATTTAAAAAATATTTTAAAAAAATTAAAAAAAATTTTAAAAAATTAAAAAATATTTTAAAAAAATTAAAAAAAATAAAAAATATTTTAAAAATATTAAAAAAAAAAAATATTTTAAAAAATATATTAAAAATATTAAAAAAAATAAAAAATATTTTAAAAATATTTAAAAATATATTAAAAATATTAAAAAAATAAAAAATATTTTAAAAATATTTAAAAAAAATTAAAAAATATTTTAAAAAAATTTTAAAAAAATTAAAAAATATTTTAAAAAATTAAAAAATATTTAAAAAAAATTAAAAAATATTTAAAAAATAATTTAAAAATATTTTAAAAATATTTTTAAAAATATTTTAAAAAAATTAAAAAATATTTTAAAAAAATTAAAAAAATTTTAAAAAAATTAAAAAATATTTTAAAAAATTAAAAAATATTTAAAAAAAATTAAAAAATATTTAAAAAATTAAAAAATATTTTAAAAATATTTTAAAAATATTATAAAAAAATTTAAAAAATATTTAAAAAAAATATTTTAATATTTTTTAATTTTTTTTAAATATTTTTTAAAAAAATAAAAAATGACGTATGTATCAGTGAGAGTGGCCTTGATTTTTTGGAATAAGGATAGAACGAGAGACCAGGGCGAGCTGAAAGAGATCCTACCTAACATTCCCACTTGCCTCATCTATACAAGACTGGCATAAATTATAAATACCATGTACATATTGCAGTGTATTGAGGATAAAAATGAAAAACCTTATTAGGCAAGTGGTTAAATATATGAGAAAAAGAACGCAATGCACCGTCTCCGCCAACCGGTCGGCAGAGCCCTCGTGCCCCTAGCCACAAGGCAGCCGCTCTTCTTCCTTAGGCTAATCCTGAGGAAGCGACGGACAACCTTCTGGTCTTCGTTCTAGTCCATAGAGTAAACTAGCTGCGGCCCTCTTGCTAGCCAGTGGACAAGCCCCCTTGACCCCCCCCAACCTCACACTCCATTCCCACCCACCCCACCCCCCGAAACCCACCGCATTTCTACCTCTCTAGAGGCCCACGGATTATGCATACAAAATAAACAATTGGTTGAGTTTGCTCCAAGGGCAAGAATTTTCATATTTTTCACCCGTTCCCTTTTTCTGGGGAAATTGTTTTAAACAATAGTTGTCAGAAATCACATCCCCTACAACTTTTCTCATGATAAAATTTTCCATATAGTTAATAGTTTAGGAGTTATTTGATAATTCTCATTCGTGAGCCCCCCAAACCCAACTTTTGGGGTCAAAATATCAAAACGTTATATAGCTAAAAAAGTAAGTTCGAAGACATCTGATGTAAATATGAAATTTCGTAATAATCCCTTCAGCCGTTTTTAAAAAAATTAAAAAATATTTTAAAAAAATTTTAAAAAAATTAAAAAAAATTAAAAAATATTTAAAAAGTAAAAAATATTTTAAAAATATTAAAAAAATAAAAAATATTTTAAAAATATTAAAAAATATTAAAAAAAATAAAAAAAATAAAAAATATTTTAAAAATATATTAAAAATATTAAAAAAATTAAAAAATATTTTAAAAATTTTTAAAAAATATTTAAAAAAATTAAAAATATTTTAAAAAAATTTTAAAAAATATTTTTAAAAAAAATAAAAAAATATTTTTAAAAATTAAAAAATATTAAAATATTTGATTTTTTTTAAATATTTTTTAATTTTTTATAATATTTTTAAAATATTTTTTGATTTTTTTTAATTTTTTTAAAAAATAAAAAATATTTTAAAAATATTTAAAAAATATTTTAAAAAAATTAAAAAAATTTTTTTAATATTTTTAATATATTTTTTAAAATATTTTTTGATTTTTTTAAATATTTTTAAAATATTTTTTATTTTTTTTTAATATTTTTTAATTTTTTTATAATATTTTTAAAATATTTTTTGATTTTTTTAATATTTTTAATATATTTTTTAAAATATTTTTTTTTTTTAATATTTTTAAAATATTTTTTATTTTTTTTATTTTTTAAAATATTTTTTAATTTTTTAAAATTTTTTTTAATTTTTTTAAAATATTTTTTTAAATATTTTTATAATATTTTTAAAATATTTTTTATTTTTTTTTAATATTTTTAATATATTTTTTAAAATATTTTTAATTTTTTTTTAATTTTTTTAAAATATTTTTTAATTTTTTTAATTTTTTTAAAAATATTTAAAAAAAATTAAAAAATATTTTAAAAAATTAAAAAATATTAAAATATTTTTTTTAAATATTTTTTAATTTTTTTATAATATTTTTAAAATATTTTTTGATTTTTTTTAATTTTTTTAAAATATTTTTAAAATATTTTTTAATTTTTTAAAATATTAATTTTATTCTTCGGTATCGTAGTTTTCAAAAAAAAACGATATGAATTTTGAATAAATTGGTTTTATTAATTAAAGTTTAAATTACAATAGGTTATACTTGGAGATTGGAGGTCTCAAGTCGAACGTGATCAAGACAAGCCTTAATGTTCCCACTGGACATCCGTCTTTATATACTAGATAACTGCTGAGTCTGTAACTCTCTCAGCGTGGGAATAGATAACAAAATATCCTGACGTGACTCCTCCTTCCTCCGGGGAGAAATTTCATTATTTTATGAAATTTCTTCACAATTTAGTTTTGCTCAAAATATTGAGTTTATGTTACAATCATTTGAATTATCATTTATTACATTTGAATTATTACAATCATTTATTTCCATATTATTTCTTATTTTATTACATTTAATTATATCAACAATTTTTATTTTATATTTATTTAATAAGTACAATATAATTAACAATATTATTACAGTTATGATTATTATTATTATATATTGATTTTGATGGCTAGGCCATAAATTCAAATCTACTTCGTCTATTTGCTTTATTTTCAAATCATTAAAATTAATCACTGACACTTCACTTTTATTGTCTATTAATTCTGGCTTTATAATTATTTTAGGCACAGGTAAATCACTAAATTTCTGAATTTTTTCATAGGTAATTATTTTGTTACTATTTATTGTACAATCATTATTTTTCACTAGATACACGCCATTATACAAATATTTTGATAAGTTTTTACATTCTAGTAAGGTTGTTTCATTATTTCTTACAAAGATGATTATATTATTTGTATCAGGAATTATACTTATTCCAGGGTAAAATTTTAATTTATGTAATCTACAATATTCAATATTATTTTCTTTGATAATTCTGTAAATGCATGGACTTATTTTAAAGTTTGATATTTTGCAATAATAAATTTCATTAGAGAATAAACAATTTCTGGCGGTACTTAATTCGTTATTTATTTTTAATAGGTCCTGTTTTGTTTCGTTAATTATGTAACTTTGTTTATTATAAAATATTGGTAAAGGAATGAATTGAATCACTGATGCGTTCGTATTTATATATTCGGGTATTTTTAAAATTACGTCTACGAGTTCATTCTCAATTTTACAAATGGGTTTCACGAACTGTGTGGCTTCCCAAAAATTTTCGAATTTTATTTTGATTTTATAATTATCAATTAGGCTTTTTAAATCTCTAAACGAAATTATACTTTCGTGTAGGATGTGTAAATTACAGAAAGTGAGAGCTACCTGGATTGAGTCTATTAATTCAATAAATGGTTCAAGTGTTAAGAGGATCTCTGTTAATATTTTATTATTAACAAATTCGTTCCTAGTTTCCAAAAATATTTTTTCGTTTATACTTATTTCGTGAATTTTTCGATTTAATTCTAATATAAGTTCTTTGTTTGATTTTAATATTAGATTATTCTGCGATTGTAATTCCCTTTGATTTTTTGTTAATTTGGATAGAATATAATCATAGTGTTGCCTATCCTCGTCATCCATCACTCCTGTTAGTGTTTTAAAAATGGATCCTAATCCATTTATTATTCCTCTTTTATTTCTTTTATGACTAAATAAGTTGTCTATTTTATTTTCCAAAATACTATATTGTTTATTAATTAAACTATGTAAATATACCTGTTTATCATAATGTTCTAGCTGTTTGCTTTTAATAACTGCTTGTGCTAATTGTTTATATTTATTTAATACTAGCGTTAAATTATAAAAATAATGGATATAGTAATTATTAGTAAATATTTTTACGTCCTGAGCTTCTAGCTTTACGTATCCTTGATTTAAATCTTGGATTTCATGACCTTGCAGCGCTATCAACTGGGTCAATGCGAGGAGGATTGCTGTCCTCATCTTCTTTCTGAAATAAACGTGGTCTCTTTAATCTATCAATACGATATTTATTATCACTCCTATCTATTACTTTTCCTAAAATTTGATCATATTCTTTAAGTCTAATTTCCGAAAAATTTGGATGTTCCCTTAGGCTTTCTCTTCTTTCTTTTCAAAAATAAAGTATTAGGTAACTTAGAGGGGTTTTCCTCTCCTGACCTCTTTTTCTTATTTTCAATATTTGTTTTAATTAATTTAAACATTAAGTCTTTTTCCTGACTATATTGATTTATTACTTCCGAATCTATTATTTCGTTATTTATTTGTAAATTATCTCTCCCATATAAAACTTCAAACGGACTTTTTCCTATTGTTGAATGAATAGTATTATTATACGCTTTCACTATTAAATTCATTTTTCTTTTTATGTTATAATTCTTACATTCAGTATTTTGATTAATTATTTGTAAATGTTCTAAAATTGTAGAGTGTACCCTCTCTATCGGGGAATTCGATTTTGGGTTTTCGATGCATGTATAGTGGATTTCTATATTATTTGTTCTACAAAAGCTTTTAAGTAATTCATTATTGAATTCATTTCCGGCATCGGTAATTACTTTTTGGGGTAACGGAAATCTACTAAATATTCTTTCTATTTTCCTAACAATCTCAACTGCTGTTAAATTCTTTATATGTATTACTTCTACAAATTTCGAAAATTGGTCTACCATTGTTATGAACTTAGTTTTATATATCTCAAATACATCTATATTCACTATTTGAAATGGTTTACTCGGGGTTTCAGTTTTATTAATATTTTTAATTGGGTTTCTCTCGTATTTTGCCTTTAAACAAATTTCACAATTATTTATATATTTCTGAATATCTTTCTTTATTGCGGGCCAATAATATTTTCTTTTTATTTCTAAATAATTTTCGGCTATACCTCTGTGATTAGTTATACCTTCATGAATATCTTTCAATATTTTTAGCCTGTGTTCTAAATCCTCAATATCTTCTAAAATCTTACTACACTTGTAAATATTTAAACTATTGAATGTTTGCTGAATTAAATTATTTAAGGGAATAAATAATGTTTCATCTTTAAAATAGATATAAAATTTTTCCTTGCTATGTATATATTCTAGTAATATTTTCGTCAGTTCGAAATCTATTTCTTGTTTATTTATTGTAATCATTAATCTATTTTTATTATTGAATAATTTTAATTTTTCTACTTTTGTGTCATTATCATGTGAATCTAAAATAATTTGGTTTTTGAAAATATTTACTGCTACATTTTCGAGAATTTTTATTCCTGCTACAGGGGATTCTTCCGCGGAATGTACTGTCTCTAAACCTTCATTATCATCACCAGCTGTCGCTAAAATAGATTCTAACTCATTATTTATGATTTCATCGATTTCCATTTCGTTTATGTGTACTTCATATTTTAAATCCGACTTTAAATTATTTATTGATTGATCGTTCAATGACACCTTACCCTCTGAATTTTTTCCATCTTTTACCCTATGTGAATACTGACATAAATTACCTATCTTTGGGGTATTTTTAATGTCTTTCCTATTTTTAATTTTTACTCTTTGGTGTGTGGGTTGATGAATTAGTTTTTCATCCCTTAACATCTGATTTCTTGCTTTCACTAACTGGCTAACATTCTTTACATTACCTACGTATTTTTTATTAATTATTCTATTATTTATCTCAGGTTCATTGACCTTATCATTAGTTTTATCCTCGCTAAACTCTATTTGTTTATCTACGGGTTCATGTTTCTTTTTAACGTCTGTGGGCTCTAATTTATCATCTACTATTTCCTCTTTGTCTAGGCTACTAAGTGAATCACTGTTTGTATCATCACTTTTGTGGGAAAGTTTTTTATCTATCTCGCTAATATGATATCTGAGTTTATATTTCGTATTCTCGTATGTAATTATGTCGTTCTTAAAATCCCACTCAAATTCTAACTTTTTGATTGCGTCTAACCCTATTAAAATATCAAAATCCTTATGAAAATCAATTATTAGTGTTTTTATATATTCTTTTCCTAAAAATTTTACATATGTGTATTCAGTTATTTTTCTGGACCCATTAATAGATTTTATAAAATTATCCTCTTTAAACTTTGTATATAAATTAGCTATCTCTGGTTTTATTAAATTTACAGTAGATCCTGTATCTATTAATACTTTTAAATTCCTCCACTCTAAATATGGTAATAATGATTTTTCGTTTATACTGTCCCTATATTCAAAATTATTATAATTAATTTGGGGTGTTATGTAAGTTCGTTCTCTCGGGGGCCACTTCCTAAAAAATGATTTTCTCTTCTTTCCTGACCTGATTGATTCTGAATTGTTTGTGTGGACATTGGGGTTTGATTAAAATATTGTGGACGTGGGGGCCTGTAATTATTATGATTTCTATAATTATTAGAGTTTTGATAACCATTTTGATAATTTTGGAAATGGGGTCTGGGTTGAAAATTCTGTCTAGGTTGAAAGTTCCTAGGTTGAAAATTTCTGTAACTTGTATTATTATAATTATTATTATTTATTTTTGGTCTGCCCTCAACTGTTAGTGCATTCGTTCTATTGAGAATGTACTCATAAACCTCGTATACTGAACCTAGATTTTGTGCTAAAACCTGGCTTGCTGTGGGTTCCTTTAATGTTTTTATAAAAATTTGTGTGGCATCTTTAGAAAATTCTTTAATTAATTCGGTTTTAATATCTGTTTCAATATTTCTGGCGTTTATTCTGGAATTATACTGGGTCATTAATTTATTTATTTCTACATAATTTTTCTCGATTCCTAGATTTTTATTCGTTAAGGAAAATAATTCTACTTTAATTGTATTTTCGTTCTTTGGCGATTTGAATAAGTTTCTTAATAAAATTACTAATTCGTCCCAATTTCTGACATGGTGGCCTAATATTTTATGCCTCGCGTCACCTATTATTTGATTTTTTATATGTAATAAAATTAAATTCTGTTGATCAATGGGGACTTCACTAAAATTTCTTACTATCGCCTCAGTATTTTCAATAAATTCCTCCAATAATTCAGGGGAACCGTTATATTTAGGAATCAATTTTAAAAGTTCGGAATGGGATAATGTAGCCATTGTTTATTCTTTTTAATTATTTATTATTTATTTAAATCTGTTAAGTCTTCCTCAAGCAATTACTATTATTTTATATTAGTATTATCTTATTTATAATATTATTTATTTTTATTTATTTCAACTCATGCATTAACTTTATTCATTTACTTGTATTATTACTTTGTTTAACTTTCACAATTATTTTATTATTTTATTTCGTGCATTAACCTTTATTTATTTATTTGTATTATTACTTTGCTTAACTGTCACAATTATTTCATTATTTTATTTATTTATTTAACAATTATTCACTCATTTCATGCATTAACCTTTATTTATTTCTTTATTTAACATTTATTTATTTATTTATCTCATGCATTAATCTCCTTTACAATTATTTATTCATTTATCTCATGCATTAATCTCCTTTACAATTATTTATTCTATTTAATTATTTTCACAATTTTTCAATATTTTTAACAATTATTTATTTATTTTTAACGTTTAATTTATGGGCCGTGTAACAGTACGGTTGACCGGAAGGATGTCTGTTCGTTTCTAACCTTTGTGTTGTATTCTCCGCTGACGATGCTGACTGCGCCCTTGGGAAGTTTTGGCTGTATCTTCCTCAGTATTTGTGTGATGTCCCGCAGCTCGAAGTCCACTCCTCGTTAAGGCTGGTGGCTTCCTATCGCTCCGAATTGGTTGGCGATTGGCTGACGGTTGTCAACGGGTTGTCGTGGCAAGGCGACGATAGGTTTTTCGCTGGTAAACAGCTTAAAAGCTGACCGTTCGTTGGCACTGCGACACGAACGTCGTGCGATTCCCAAATCCGAAATTTTAGGTTTTGGCCTACCGAAATCCGGGGTTTTTGGGTTTTGTCCTACCGAAATCCGGGGTTTTTGGGTTTTATCCTACCGACTGCGCCAATTTTATTCTTCGGTATCGTAGTTTTCAAAAAAAAACGATATGAATTTTTGAATAAATTGGTTTTATTAATTAAAGTTTAAATTACAACAGGTTATACTTGGAGATTGGAGGTCTCAAGTCGAACGTGATCAAGACAAGCCTTAATGTTCCCACTGGACATCCGTCTTTATATACTAGATAACTGCTGAGGCTGCAACTCCGCCTCAGCAGTGGGAATAGGATAAACAATAATATCCCGACGTGAACTTATTTTTTAATTTTTTTTAAATATTTTAAAAATAAAATATTTTAAAATATTTTAAAAAAATTAAAATATTTAATATATTTAAAAAAATAAATAATATTTTAAAAATATTTTAAAAAAATAAAAAAATATTTTAAAAATATTTAAAAAAATATTTTAAAAATAATTATAAAATAAAAAAATATTTTAAAAATATTTAAAAAAAATTAAAAAAATATTTTAGAAAATATATTAAAAATATTCTATTAAAATAAAATATTTTAAAAATATTTAAAAATATTTTAAAAAAATTAAAAAATATTTAAAAAATCAAATATTTTAATATTTTTTAATTTTTTAAAATATTTTTTAATTTTTTTTAAATATTTTTTAAAAAATAAAAAATATTTTAAAAATATTTTTAAAATATTTTAAAAAAATTAAATAATATTTTAAAAAAATTAAAAAATATTTTAAAAAAATTAAAAAAAATAAAAAATATTTTAAAAATATTTTAAAAAATAAAAAATATTTTAAAAAATATTTTAAAAATATTTAAAAAATATATTAAAAATATTTAAAAAAATATAAAAAATATTTAAAAAAAATTAAAAAATATTTTAAAAAAATTTTAAAAAAATTAAAAAATATTTTAAAAAATTAAAAAATATTTAAAAAATAATTAAAAAATATTTAAAAAAATTAAAAATATATTTTAAAAATATTTTAAAAATATTTTAAAAAAATTAAAAAATATTTTAAAAAAATTAAAAAAAATTTTAAAAAATTAAAAAATATTTTAAAAAAATTAAAAAATATTTTAAAAAAATTTAAAAAATATCAAAAAATATTTTAAAAATATTAAAAAAAATTAAAAAATATTTAAAAATTAAAAAATATTTTAAAAAATATTTTAAAAATATTAAAAAATATTTTAAAAAATTAAAAAATATTTTAAAAAATATTAAAAAAAAAATATTTTAAAAAATATATTAAAAATATTAAAAAATAAAAAATATTTTAAAATATTTAAAAAATATATTAAAAATATTAAAAAATATTTTAAAAATATTTTAAAAATATTTTAAAAAAATCTAAAAAATATTTTAAAAAATTTTAAAAAATAAAAAATATTTTAAAAAATATATTAAAAATATTAAAAAATATAAAAAATATTTTTAAAAATATTTTAAAAAAATTAAAAAAATTCAAAAATATTTTAAAAATATTATAAAAAAATTAAAAAATATTTAAAAAAAATCAAATATTTTAATATTAAAAAATAAAAATATTTTAAAAATATTTAAAAAATATTTTAAAAAAATTAAAAAAAATTTTAAAAAATTAAAAAATATTTTAAAAAAATTAAAAAAAAATAAAAAATATTTTAAAAATATTAAAAAAAAATATTTTAAAAAATATTTTAAAAATATTTAAAAAATATATTAAAAATATTAAAAAAAAATAAAAAATATTTTAAAAATATTTAAAAAAATTAAAAAATATTTTAAAAAAATTTTAAAAAAATTAAAAAATATTTTAAAAAATTAAAAAATATTTAAAAAAAATTAAAAAATATTTTAAAAAAATTAAAAAATATTTTAAAAATATTTTAAAAATATTTTAAAAAAATTAAAAAATATTTTAAAAAAATTAAAAAAAATTTTAAAAAAATTAAAAAATATTTTAAAAAAATTAAAAAATATTTTAAAAAATTAAAAAATATCAAAAAATATTTTAAAAATATTAAAAAAAAATAAAAAATATTTTAAAAAATTAAAAAATATTTTAAAAATATTAAAAAATATAAAAAATATTTTAAAAAATTAAAAAATATTTTAAAAAATATTTTAAAAAAATTAAAAAAAATCAAAAAATATTTTAAAAATATTATAAAAAAATTAAAAAATATTTAAAAAAAAATATTTTAATATTTTTTAATATTTTTAAATATTTTTTAAAAAAATAAAAAATATTTTAAAAATATTTAAAAAAATATAAAAAATATTTTAAAAAATATTTTAAAAAAATTAAAAAATATTTTAAAAATATTTTAAAAAAATTAAAAAAATTTAAAAAATATTTTAAAAAAATTAAAAAAAAATTAAAAATATTTTAAAAAATATATTAAAAATATTAAAAATAAAAAATATTTTAAAAATATTTTAAAAATATTATAAAAATATTAAAAAATATTTAAAAAAATCAAATATTTAATATTTTTTAAAATATTTTAAAATATTTTTTAATTTTTTTAAAATATTTTTAAAAAATAAAAAATATTTTAAAAATATTTAAAAAATATTTAAAAAAATTAAAAAAAATTTTAAAAAATTAAAAAATATTTTAAAAAAATAAAAAAAATAAAAAATATTTTAAAAATATTAAAAAAAAAAAAAATATTTTAAAAAATATATTAAAAATATTAAAAATAAAAAATATTTAAAAAATATATTAAAAATATTAAAAAAATAAAAAATATTTTAAAAATATTTAAAAAAAATCAAAAAATATTTTAAAAAAATTTTAAAAAATTAAAAAATATTTTAAAAAATTAAAAAATATTTAAAAAAAATTAAAAAATATTTAAAAAAATTAAAAAATATTTTAAAAATATTTTTAAAAATATTTTAAAAAAATTAAAAAATATTTTAAAAAAATTTTAAAAAAATTAAAAAATATGTGCGTTAGGCCGAGTCTACGCCGTCCATCCCAACAATGCTGAGTGTTATTTTCTGAGAATGTTGCTTCATACTGTACGAGGACCAACATCTTTTCTGGCTTTGAAAACTGTTGATGGCGAAGTATGCGAAACATTCAGAGAAGCGTGCCAGAAGCTGGGTTTACTCGAGAATGACCAACACTGGGATATGACACTTTCTGAAGCAGCTTTAACGTGTTTCCCAGCGCAAATTAGAAACCTATTCGCCATTATTTTGACGGCATGCAACTCATCAAATCCAAACAGCCTGTGGGATAAATATAAGGAAAGCATGAGCGAAGATATACTTTTAAATGCCCGTAGAAATGTCGCTGACCTTAACATGGATTTTTCACCACAGATATTTAATGAGGCACTAATTCTTTTAGAAGACAAGTGCCTAGCGATGGTCGGCAAAACACTGCTCCAGCTGGGAGTAAAATCTCCTGAGAGAACTTACTCCGACCTTCTTCACACCGAAGTCAAGAGGGAGCTCAATTACAATGCCGAAGAGCTGAAACACTACGTGCAAACAAATTATCCACTTTTGGTTGACGATCAGAGAGAAGTGTACGATATTATTATGGAACGCATTAAAACGTCGAGTGGCGGCTTACTTTTCTTAAATGCACCTGGCGGCACAGGCAAAACATTCCTAATAAATCTCATACTGGCTGAGTTACGCATGCGTAAGCAAATAGCACTTGCAGTAGCATCATCAGGCATAGCGGCCACCCTAATGGCTGGAGGACGAACAGCCCACTCAGCCCTAAAGATACCTCTCAATATTGCTACAGATGAAAACCCAGTCTGCAATATAAGCAAGGGTTCTGGTCAAGCTCAAGTACTTAAACTATGCAAAATTATAGTATGGGACGAGTGCACAATGGCCCACAAGAAATCATTAGAAGCTCTCAACCGCACACTACAAGACCTAAAAGGGAGTAGTAGACTGATGGGAGGAACATTAGTTGTCCTGGCTGGTGACTTTCGCCAAACTCTTCCCGTAATTTCGCAGTCAACACCTGCTGATGAGCTTAACGCCTGCCTCAAAGCTTCAGCTCTTTGGGAAAAAGTTCAGAAAGTCCATTTGTCAACAAATATGCGGGTTCGTATCCATAATGAAAGAGATGCACAGCAATTTGCGGCGAGACTGCTTCAGATTGGAAGTGGTACTTTTTCTATTGATCCACAGACAGGCGAAATTATACTAACTGAAAATCTGTGCCAGTTAGTGTCGTCCATTGAGCAGCTCATTCAGAAAATATACCCAGATATAAACAAAAACTTCAGAAGCCATGATTGGTTATGCGAGCGAGCCATCCTGGCACCCAAAAATGACAGTGTGAAACAAATTAATGAACAGATTCTGAACCAAATACCTGGCGACGCAATCACATACAAGTCATTTGACTCTGCACTGGACACCGATGATGCCGTAAATTACCCGCTGGAATTTCTGAATTCCCTTGAGCCACCTGGGATGGCTTCTCATATTTTGAAGTTGAAGAAAGGATCTCCAATAATGCTTCTGCGGAATCTGGACCCGCCAAAACTATGCAACGGAACCCGTCTCTGTGTAAAGAATATTTTGCCAAACGTCATCGAAGCCACCGTATTAACGGGAAAAGCAAAAGGAGAGGACGTTTTCATACCTCGCATCCCATTTTTACCAAACGAACTATCATTCAGCTTCAAACGAGTCCAGTTCCCAGTTAGACTGGCATTTGCCATAACCATCAACAAAGCTCAAGGACAATCCCTTAAATTAGTAGGCGTAAATTTAGAAAGTCCTTGCTTCTCTCATGGTCAATTGTATGTGGCGTGCTCAAGAGTAGGAAGTCCTAAAAATTTGTATGTTTTAGCTCCGGGAGGAAAAACAAAAAATGTGGTTTATAAGCAAGCATTGCGTTAAAACCTAAGAAATTAATTTTCATAACGGTTTCTGGCCCTCGAGGGGCTTCACGAACTTCACTACTTTCACCATATATCAATGTCATGTTTTGTTCACTATTTTAAGGTTAAAATGTATTTATTTATATTTCATATTTTAATATTTTAATCCATTATTCTATTATGTATTGTTCTATTATTATATTAATTTTTTTGTTTTATTTGTAGATTGTGAAAAAATTAACAAATCTTTAATTAATTTTTATTTTTTATTCAAGTTTGTATAGGATATAAATAAATTATAATTAAATTTAAATTATACTTTATAAAATTATGTATCTTAGCCTTTATCCTTATTTTTCTTCTAAGCCCCCTATATAAACAAAAACAAAGAAAAAAAATCAAATCCGGCGCCTATGCTTAAACCGATCTAAGCCAAATTTAATTGTGAAGATTTGCTGATATTTTTTTTGCTGTTCCTTGAACAATTTCATTCATTCAAAGAAAAAAAACAATTTTTGCCCTCCTCAAGACGCTGCCCGCCAGGGCAACCCGCCCGGAGGGCCTAGCTGCAGAGGGCGTGCCGAAGGCAGAAGAATTCTTTCCATTGTTTGATTTTTCTCTATTATTAATATCAATAGTATTTTTCCACGTTCCTTTTCCCTTTCATTTATAAGCACAGGTATATAAATATTCAAACTCCCAAAATAACCTTTTTCAGAATCCTTTTATAAAATCTAAATTCTCAGTACGACATCAATCCCCCCCCTTTATTTTTTCTCAAATAAACCTTTACCTCATAGTTTCTAATTTTGTTTTCAGTTTTCTTTGTTAACTCCGGTGCCTATGCCTAAACAGATCTAAACCAAATTTCTTTGGGAAGATTTGCTGATATCTATTTTTTGCTTTTCCATTCATTCAGAGAGAGAAAAAAAAACTTTCGCCCATCTCGAGACGCTGCCCGCCAGGGCCACCCGCCCGGAGGGCCTAGCTGAAGAGGGCGTGCCGAAGGCACGCCTGGAACAGCTAGTATTTTCAATACAAAGAAGAAAAATGAATATATTGTATATCTAAATACTTAGATTAAAAGCAATATTTTTCCACTTAAATTTTGTATTTTACCAATCGGAAACTATACTGCACACAATGCAAAAAAAATCATCAAAATCGGTTCACAATTGGCGAAGAAATCGAGTTACATAGACACAAAAAAAAATTTAGTCGAATTGAGAACCTCCTCCTTTTTTGAAGTCGGTTAAAAATTATATTTAATATATTATTTATTTTATTTGATATATTTTTAAGAAAAACTCGAAAATAATAATTGAAAAATTTAAGATATTTCTTAATTATTTAATTATAAGAATAGAGTATTATAAAGATATCTTACCTTTACACTCCAAATTCTCATCCCTGACCTCAGAATACACTGGCCTACAGGAACGAAAACACACTTACGTACACTCCGCACAAGTAAAAATATATTCACGAAACATTTCGAATGGAATAAGGATTTGTGAAAACACGTATTGAAGTTGTTTAGGATAAGGGATAGGACATGATTCTATTGATAAAAGAATCATGAGCTCACGTGGGCAGGGACGCCAGCCCCTGAAATAGGTCTGTACATCTTTATCTATAAAAACAAAGATGTACACACTTACCTGTTACCCAAAGATAAAGAATTTGATTTTCCAGAAAATAAGAAAATCAAATACTTAATCTAAATGTTAGAATTAGTAAGACGAGCACCTACCTGAAAAAAGAAAAAAAAATAATATTAGTAAAATAATATAGTGAATTTGATTAATTTTTTTAAACAAATATTCGTAATAAAATTATATTCAATATATGATTTATTTTATTTGATAATTTTTTCTGGAAAAGTTGAAAAGAGTAATTGAAAAATTTAGAATATTTTTTATTTATTTATAAGAATAGAGTTTTATAAAGAGATCTTACTTTACACCCAAAGTCTCATGCCTGGACCTCGAATACTCTGCCCCACAGAACGGAACACACTTACGTACACACCTACCCGTTACCCAAAGATAAAGAATTGAATTTCCAGAAATAAGAAAATCAAATACTTAATCTAAATGTTATTATTAGTAGGACGAGCACCTACCTGAAAAATAAGAAAAATAATATTAGTAAAATAATATATCGAATTTAATGTATTTTTTTTATATAAATATTCGAAATAAAATTATATTTAATATATTATTTATTTTTATTTGATATTTTTTTTTTGAAAACTCGAAAAGAGTAATTGATAAAATAGTAATTGGAGACTCGTATTAGGTCCACACTGTTCCTGAAGCCAAGTAATTGATAAATTTAGAATATTTCTTATTTATTTAATTATAAGAATAGAGTTTTATAAATATAACTTACCTTTACAGCCAAAGTCTCAGTGCCTGGACCTCGAATACTCAGGCCCCACTGAAACACAATATCCCTATCACCATCTCTCTCCCTCCCTTATATACCTTTTACTATCCCCCTACACACGTTCCACTGTCCCTATCTTACTATTTCACTGTCCCTATCTACTCCCTCATTTACCCCTCCTTACTCTCCCTATCTTTCTCCCCTTATATACCCCTAGAGAGCAACCATTCAAGCTATTCTTAGCTTATATTCCGAGATAATCTTAATCGGCTTAGAATAATACGTCATACTATTTTTACCTATCACTTTTAAATTAAATTAATCTATTGTGTTTCTTTTCGGTTCCTGCTAGAGCAACCTTCTTCAATAGGTCACAGAATAGACTTTTACACTCTTGCGTGCTAATGAATGAAAACGTTTTATTTAACATATGATAGCTTAATTTAATATCATGCTTTGTTAATATTTCTTGTCTTAGTAACATTCATCACAAAGTCACAGTCAAATACTATTTAAACTAATGACTAGGTACACAATTTTAATAAAATTTAATACTTTGTGAACTTTTTGGTCTCTGATTTAGTGAGGACGTCACAGAATTGATTTTTTACAGTCTAACGTAGTAATGAATGAAAATGTTTCATTTAATATATTAAAATGCAGTATTTTATTCATTTAGACAAAAATGAGATTTTTTTACTTTTTTTTTTGCATTTTTGACAATGTTCCGTCACGAAATTTTTTTGCAAACCTCAGATTCGGATTCAGCACACACAAAAAACATATAGGATTAAGAAATCAAAACTACTACAAAACTTTTCCGCGCGAGGCCCTTTAGAGAAAAATTTAACTGGACTGAAAAGATCCTTCAAGAAAATAATAATTCTTGATTAAACATATGAAATATATTTAATTACGGTTAGTTTGCCATAATAAACTGTTTGTCGTTTCCGTTACTCATCCCATGAGCCCTGTCCTTTGAGGGGGGGTCCGACCCACAAATCCCCCCCCCCGTGGCTACGTTCTCTGAGATACATACCCACTATTATCAAATATTTTTCAATTCTAAATCAACACATTATTTTTTCTAGATATTCAAACAATAAATGAATCTTGAAAAAAAAGTATTTTTGGGGGAAAAACACATATAATTTATTACAATTTAAAAAATATGCATAAAGATTTTATTGGAAAAAAGGACAAAGATCAATATTATTTATAGTCTTCTTATATTGAAAAAGATAATGTATTTTTCTACTCATAATTATTGTACATTTCGTTTTCATCGTATTCACATTCATAATAGTTCAAATCATCGGTTTGCTGAGAATCGAAGTAAACATTGGGGCCAGAATTATCTGAAAAATGTTTAAAAAATTAAATTTACAAACTTTTATGCATGATTGCCGGAGATGTAGATTGTTTTCATTTGAAAACATGAATTTCCCAAGGGGCTCACTTCTAGTATGTCGTGTATGGCCACCTCGGGATTCTGGAATGGAGTCTGATATTTCTTACGCTTTATGGTTCTACAAGTTCTTTCTCTATTTTTATTCTAAACAATCTAACGTATTGCTCTGGACGAAAATTCCAAACCAATTCAATTGATTAAGAAATATTCGGACCAAATTCCTTTATCCTTTACCACTACATTGCATTCAACGTTACATCTACGCTGCGTCATAAAAGAAATCGGTATTAAAAAAAAACTGTTCCATGCAGTAGAAATGTACCAGAAAAGAAATAAACGCAACCTTATACTTAAAATATAATATTTTCAGTCTCAAGGAAGAGTAAAATATGAGAAAAAATATCTGTAGAAAACTTGATTTTAAAATATCATTTAGAAAATTTTACTTAGGGAAAGTGATGTGGGTTTTAGGTGAAACATGATATTAATTAATAAAGTAAAGGGAGTGTAGTTTCACAATGAATGAAATAAAACGCAAAGAGGTTTATACAGACTCAATATATTACAATATAATTAGCCCATCGCACCGGATGTGCTTATTAGGCAAAAGAAATGAATTTGAGTAGACAATTTAAACTAAATAACATTGCTTCAATCTTTACAGCTGAATGCTTGGCAATTTTTTTTTGCTACCAGAGACGCACTAAATCAATGTTTTTCAAACTTTTTCGAATGCGGAACCCTTTTCCGTTTGGAGGGTAAGCGTGGAACCCGTCAATCTTGTGATTCGAGTTAAAGCGTTGTTATGGGAATGGGATTCACATAACTAATCCAAAATTGCACCTTCCTTTTGAACTCTAGAATTTTTTCACCTGCAGTGATTTTTTTTGAGGAACCTTTGGCGAGTTTTCATGGAACCCCATGTTTCCACGGAACACGCTTTGAGAAACACTGCCCTACTAAATGATTTCACAGAGCCAGGCCAGTATAAGTATCTTAAGTGATTCTAGGAGCGCTCTGATGGCTATAAAGAACTATGATTCACAAACAAAAAACCCTTTAGTCTTAAGAATCATTAGGAACTTAATCAACATTAAACAACAAAAACGAACATGCCGGTTCATTTGGGTTAAAGCCCATATGGGAATCCCGGACAACAAAAGAGTGGACCTCTTAGCCAAAGATAGCATAATGAACTCGAGCTCTATACTGATCAAGGAAATAACTATTTTAGATGCCGTCAATTGGCTCAAATCAAAATTTCATAATAAATGGATTACGTATTGGAAAGAATGGTATACTAATCACCCGACTCACTATGCTCTTCTACACCCTAACATTCCAAAGAAGCATTGGCTTGATGATGTGCAACTTGGTCGAAATACCTACACTACATTAGTTAGACTAATGTTTAACTATGGACGCTTTCCTGCACATATATTCAAAATAGGCATTTTTGACAGCCCGGTGTGCATTTACTGCAACCTAGATGAAGGATCTGCCAACCGTTTAATTTTTAATTGTACTAAATATAGTTAAATTTCCATTGCTACACATTTGGTATTAAATAAATGAAATTAAATTATATAATTTCGATCAATTTAAATTATTGAAAAATATTTGCTAGTTACCTGATCTATATTTAAAAGATTCACATTCAGGTAAATGTTGGCAAGGAGCTATTTCTTTTATCAGCATCAGTCCATTTGAGTTACGAGAAACTTTACATTTACAATTATGTTCATTCTTTAGACAGCTAAAATTGCAATTATTATTTAAATTTTTTATACCTAAATTCATAAAAGTGTTTTTTTCATATAAAAATCTTTAAAATAGTTAGATATTTATTTATTTATTATATTTTCTGCATTTTTGAATCGAAATTCTTAAAGCCAGGGTCCCAAATTGAATCAGATTTTTATTGAAAATATTTTGGTACCAGAATAAACGTTCTACGACATTCATTCTACCGTTATAGTGGGTATCAAAATCGAGACAGATACACAGACAGAAAAAACATGATGGTTGGAAATAACTTTCGTTCGCGTTTCAGACATTTTTAAACCCAATGAGCAAAAAAAATATAAAAATCAATACGAGGACCAGCAGGCCCGAGCGTACCCAATAAAAATTCAAAAAAAATGCAATTCATTCGCAAAAACAATCAATTTATTAGGAGATCAGCATGTTTCGGAAAAAAATGTATATTATCACTATGAAATTTAAATCAGATATAAAATAATTTTCGTTCTTGAGTTATCTTGGATATCCAGATAGACCGAAAAAAAATCATGTATGTAAATAAGTTTTCTTCACACCTCACTCATTGTTACGCCGACGATAGCACTCTGCACGGCAAGCTCTCACTCCCGAATAATCGAAACAATGTTACCTCATCAATCACTCTCGGCCTAGACAAACTGAATAAATGGCTCTCACAATTTAGTTAACTTTAATGCAAACAAGACTCAATGTTGTTTAATTTCTAGGCGTGAAAATAAAAATTTCCCTGATATTTACTTCGATTCGAATACCCTGAAAATGTGTGACAGCCTATCCATGTTGGGCGTCTCTGTCGCATCTGACCTGTCTTGGAATGAACACATCTCCTCTGTGGCGAAATCTGCAGCAAGGAAGATTGGCTACTTATTCAGGTCCAAGCAATTTTTCACGCCCCTACATCTTCTCACCATCTACAAGGCCCAAATCCGCCCCTGTCTCGAATACGGCTCTCATCTAAGGAGAGGAGCCTCTAAATATTCTCTTGCTACCCTGGATGCAATTCAGACACGAGCCGTCAGGCTGATTGTCGATTTTACCCTCACCGACACCCTCAACTCGCTAGCACATCGAAGAAATGTCTCTGCCCTTTCCCTTTCCTAAAGATACTATCACGGCAGGTGCTCTGATGAGATAAAATCAGTAATTCCCCCCAAAGAATGCGTTTTGCCGACTCCCAACACTCGTTCGCGGTCAAATTAGAAAAGTGCTGGACCACTTCATTCCCCAATATGTTATCCCCATGACTTCAAGGAACTGGAACTCTCTCCCAGCCTCCATCTTTCCCAGCACTTATAATCTTCAAACCTTAAAAACCCGAGTGCATAAACACCTACGTCTCCACACTCTCAGTTAATCAACTTTCCCTTCTCTTCGGTAATGCAAGGGACTTTCGAGATCCATAGGGCCTGCATCTTTACTGGTGCGCCCCTTCTTGCATTCGATTGCATTAAAAAAAAAGGAAGAAATTACAATAAGAAAAACTCAGGTTTATGTACCACAGATTGTTATAACATCTATATAATATGAATTTCATTATTAACCATTCTGTAAGTGATTTTTGTTTATTTACCTTTTTCCCTAGCCAGCTATCAGAGAGTGCCATTTTTGAAAAATCACTATTTACTGTTAACCGGCGAATTTCGGGCTGAAAACCCGTATACATATCAAAGACCACCTATTTTTACATAAATACTGCTAGTTTAATCAAAATCCTTAGAATCGTTCTTAAAAAAAGGAGTAATTTCATTGAAGTAAAGTGGCTCTTTTAGTAGGTCAATTTTATTTGGTACCTAGCTTAAATATACAATTTAAGTTTCGTACGATTTTTCGTTTGTGATTTATGCTGATCACATACACACACACATACAGATGGCATCTTGTGAAACCGACTTTTTCAGAATCAGGGACCTTAAAACATGTATTACCATTGAAAACTGGTATTCGAATTTTGATCGATCGCAATACTTCATCCCTTTAAATATACATATAGATAAGGGATAGTAAAAAACTATTGAAAATTACTCGGTTTTGGCCTGTCTGCGGAGCGACCCTAGTATTGAGTTTTCTAGTGAATTCAAAACTCCTGCTAGCGAATCCTGTCTCTGGAAGGTATCGAGTTTTAAAAAAAAATGTTTAGAAGAGTATCCAAGAATCTCTCGGGTTTCTGAGGATGGACGGACCACAGTTTGGGGACCACTCTCCTAGACTATCAATTTAAACAGCAAAGCTTCGAAACCAACAAAATAAAATTGAAAAACATACCACTCTTCACCCTTATGGATACAATCGATTGCCTTGTTTCTAAAATAATATAAGATCGATATTATTAACATTATCGAATATAGTAAAACAATACATTATTTTATTTTGAGATATACTTTTTATTATCCAAACACCAAGAGACGGAATATAAGTTGCCTTGGCCACAGGTGCTATTACATTTAGGTTCGCTCCAATTGGACCATTGGGAATCAATTTTTCTTCGGCTCGAAGTAGCTAGTCCAAGTTCTTCACAAAACTATCAAAAAATTTTATTAAAAAGAGACTATTAAAAAAAGTGGATTATATTAAAAGAAAATTTATCAATGGATTTCATTAATGGCAATAATATTGGAGTGTTACGGAATAATAATGAATTACGGAATAATAATGAAAGAAGTAGTAAAATTTAAAAGAAAAACAAATTAAAATGGAGCCAGTGGGCCAATCACGGAGGAGAGGGGGGGGGGGGGGCAAGAAAAAAGAAAGTAAAAGTAAATGTGTGTGTGATAGCCCCCACCCTAGGACAAAATACTGTTTGCACCACTATACTTATATACCATATATACATATACAGGCACAATGCCCTTTAGTAATATGTGTTAATCGTATTATTATTTTTACATATTATTATTATTATTTATATATATATAACATTATCGTTTATTTAAATATATTAAATTTTATTATGTTAAAAAATATTGCAATATTGTAGAGTGAATGGACTTGAATCAATAACAAATGTCTCTCCGATGGGGCGACACATCTTCTCAATATAATAGACCAAAAGGATTATAAATGAGAAAGAAATCGATAGTGTTTTATCGATTTCACCTAACTGAAGGTTCACAGTATGCCTGATATATAAGAAAATAGCATTTTGATTAAGAATTTTGTAGTTTAAAAGTAATTGTATGAAAAGATTCAATTTCTTCTCTCCGGGAACGAATCAACTAGAAATGGCAAAAAGTTTTATTTTTTTCTCATTAGATATTTATTCAATTCTATTAGAATTTCATATCTGTGTGTTATTTTTATTTATCTTTTATATCAAATTATCTTTATTAAGAAATTTTCATTTTAAATGGTAGTTTATTTGAAGTCCATATTGAATAAACGCTAATAAGTCCGTTGAAATATTTTTAAAAAATATGAAATTAATAGATATTATAAAACAATTAATTATGAATCAATTGATACTATTTTGAACGAAATCGATTGTGTACTTTTCGAGAAAATCGTCAAAAACCCCGAAAAACGTCTATGAAAGGCCGTTTTAGAAACATTTTAAAATTCACCTCCATGTCACAAGTCAATGTTTAGTTTCATATGACTTTTTAAACTTTTTAAAAACTCATCTTGTGCTTTCAAAAAACATCGTTTTTTGACTGTTCAGATGGTATTTGACGATTTTCTCAAAAAGTACTTAATCGATTTCTTTCAAAATAGTATTAAATGATTCATTATTAATTGTTTTATAATATCTATTAATTTTATATTTTTAAAAAAAATTCGACGGTGTTATTAGCGGCTTTTCAAATTGGACTTCAAATAAACAGTCCTTTAAAATGCAAATTTCCTAATAATAATTATTTGATATAAAAAATAAATGAAAATAACACAGAGATATGAAATTTCAATAGATTTGAATTAATATATAATGAGAAAAAAATAAAACTGTTGGCCATTTTTAGTTGATTCGTTCCCGGAGAGAAGAAATTAAATCTTTTCATACATTATAATTCTTTTAAACTACACAATTCTTAATCAAAATGCTATTCTCTTATATAATAGACATACTGTGAACCTTCAGATAGATGAAATCGATAAAATAAGCTCGACTTCTTTCTAATTTATAATTATTTTGGTCTGTTATATTCAGAGGCTGGGTCGCAAGTCACCCGGCATCAGCGAGTCATTTGTTACGGTTTTCTAGATTTTTACCATTTTCTTAAAAACTAATCAATCAATTTTGTTCAAAATTGAATATAATTATTAATAATTGATTGTTTATATTTTTTAAAATTATTTCAAAGTAATAATTAGCGTTTTTTTAGATTAGACTTCAAATAAACCACCCTTTAAAATGCAAATATTCTAATAAAAACGATTGAAAGATCAAATAAAATATTTCATAGATATGAAATTTCAATAGATAGGAAAAATTTTAATCCTTTTGCCATTTCTAGTCGACTGACAGACAGGCAATAATTTTATATAAAGTAAAGAAAATCTTAGAAAGTTTCTAAAATTTTGCAAAATGTTCTTTACTTTATTTAAAAATGTTTTCCAAGAAGGGAGAACGGTGTGGGTTCTCCCTTAACAAAATAATTTTATAAATATATGGGTTCCAGCATGCTTTGGGGGGAATTATTGATTTTATCTCATCAGAGCACCTGCCGTGTATAGTATAGTATCTATAGAAAAGGGAAAGGGCAGAGACATCTCTTCGATGAGCCAGCGAGTCCCGGGAGTCGGTGAGGGTAGAATCGTCAATTAGCCTGACGGCTCGTTTCTGAATTGCATCAAGGGTAGCAAGAGAATATTTTGAGGCTCCTCTCCACAGATGACAGCCGTATTCGAGACAGGGGCGGATTTGGGCCTTGTAGATGGTGAGAAGTTGTGGGGGTTTGTAAAATCGCTTGGACCTGAATAAGAAGCCAATCTTCCTTGCTGCAGATTTCGCCACAGAGGAGATGTGTTCATTCCAAGACAGGTCAGATGCGACAGAGACGCCCAACATGGATAGGCTGTCACACATTTTCAGGGTATTCGAATCGAAGTGAATATCAGGGAAATCTCTATTTTCGCGCCTAGAAATTAGACAACATTGAGTCTTATTTGAATTAAAGTTAACTAAATTTTGAGAGCCCCATTTATTCAGTTTGTCTAGGTCGAGAGTAATTGAGGAGGCAATATTGATTCGATTATTCGGAGAGGGTTTGCCGTGTAGAGTGCTATCGTCGGCGTAACAATGAGTGGGGTTTGCCGTTTGATCGATAAGGTCGTCTTATAAATAAGGAAGAGTGTGGAGGAGATTACAGAGCCTTGGGGAACACCAGAGTTTGTGGAGAACGATTCAGATGATGTTCCATCCACCACAACTTTTATACTTCGGTTTGTCGAAAGCTTTCTATCCATTTGCGAAGTGTTGGTGTGAATCCAAAGGCTGGCAATTTGGCAAGAAGATTTTTGTGCCAAACCTGGTCAAAAGCTTTGGAGATATCAAGGGCTACAGCGAGGGTTTCCTTTTCCGGCCTCTAGAGTATTGTTCAAGGTGTGGGTGACATAGATCTAAGATGTCGACTGCGGAACCGATTTTGTCAGAAAGGATGCTTAGTAACTTCATATATTTCAATTAAATTTTTTTTCTAACTGGTGAAAATTAGCAAACTTTAATTTATTACTTCTTGTGTATACAATAAAAGTTAATGACATATTGTTAGGACATTATTAATTCAAAGGGAATGCGGGCATATCATCTTTCAAGCGGAAAATGTACAGTTTTTGGCCTCTCATCTGTCCAGTTAAATTTTAAACAAAAGCTTAGTCATATCAAATTAATGAAAGTAAACAATAATTGGTCTCCACATCGCTAAATAAGAGCTCTTCTTTCCATGCCTATGTTCTTTTTTCTTCAGGTTTTAAATGTTTGATGTATTATACGTAATCTATATAAATAAAAATGTACTTTACGCGTTTGCATATGTCAGAGAGGTTCGTATCCCGCAGGTGAGCCAGGTGGCCCGGATTGCTGTTACTGGCACTCGGGTTCGATTCCCGAGGGGTGAAAAACAACCCCTCTGACATATAATTAAAAATATTCCACTCCATCGGAATTAATAGATGACACCATCTTTGATCTATGATTTTCTAGTAAAAATGTACTGTTACGCTTAAGTGATACGTTGAAGATCTCCAAAGTTCTTCACGGATCTTTGAAATTTTCACACAACATTCCATTCAAATACACGAGTGTTTTTATATATAGTGTTTTTATAGATATCACACCTGTGGGATGTAAAAATATTTTTCGAGGAAACAACGCCAGCGCCTCTCTGGGGTAAAAGCAAACAAACAAGATGGCCGATAATAGCTTTTTTCAAATATTTCAACTGTCAATATTATTTTTGTTTAAGGGAACAATTTTGACAAGTAATATATAATTCATTTATTATATATTATATTACATTACCTATTCTATAATTATTTGCATTTTCAATTTATTTTCAAAACTATTATTATTTTTTAAATATATTTAAATTTTAGTTTTATCTATGGCTATGGTTATTTATCCTTCATCCTCTAGTTCTAACTTTGGCCACCAGATGGCGTATTGAAATTCTCAGTTTCCCAATACTACATTCATCTGATAACTCGTTTCAATCACTGCACTCACCTCATGGCTGCTGCGTTGGATTCACAATCCTAGTAAGGTGGAATGCACTATAAGCTCTCAGCTCATGCCGCAACACTCGCTTGTCGAATATCCCCCAATTTTCCATACAAGGTACTTACTATTTCGTGTGAGAATAGAGATAACTTAACTTAATTCCACTCCTGGACTCTTAGACCATGAAATATATAGACACGCCCTCTGCTACTCTCCACACAGAGTGAAGTGAGGCCAACATCGCCTACAGATGACGTCACGTTCTCAGATAAATATTTTGGTAATATTAATATAATATTAATTTGCGATTATTGGAATCCAAAATAAATAATCTAAACTACGATAAATTTATCTCAATGTATAATAATTCCTATCAGTGGCCATGCTATTTCTGGGTGTTCCTACTTACAGATGACGACACGTTCTCTAGTTGATGTTGGCCTCACCAAATCGACAGCAGGGCGTGTCTATATATTTCATGGTCTAAACCTGGTCTAGGCTTTTCTACAATAATGCTTTCCATAATAATAATATTAATAACAATTTTCTTCATTTTTCTATTCTTTTCTATTTCACTTGTCTTGAATTAGAGTTCATGATCACTTCTTAGAGCTGAATCCGTCTCATAGGAATTCCTTTGAACCAGAATGATGAAGCCTATAGGGATTTTAGTAGATTTGTCAACCTTAATCTCCATCTATCTGACAGCAGCTGAGCTTTTCTTTTCTCATTTTTTCATCTACTTTATATAATTCACTTTCTTCTTTTTTCATTTCTTATTTTTTCAGGATTATGCCAACACACCTTAGCAAGTTTAAAACAAATCAAGACAAGAGATATATCTTAAGTTAAGCATAATCCAGCGCATTTAGCTTTTAGATAGAGAAAATATACAACATTAAAACATCATATTTTTCTATATAATCTAATTTATAAGCACATTTTTCCCATTTACTCACCAACAAGCCCCATTTCTTTAAGGATAGAATCAAAAAATTACCAATTTGATGAAAAAAAATCATATCTAAATTGGAAGATTGTGTAGAAAGTATTATTTATAATTTATTTATTATTTTATTAGCCCGTATAACAGAGACCAAAATAAAACCCAAATGGAACTTTTTGATTGGTTGAATTATAGTCATTATATAGTTTTAATTAGGTTGAATTACGGTTTCTAAACGGTAGTTATGTCTCTTTTTTTCCGTTTTGCAACTGTTGTATTATTGTTAAATTATAGTCGCAAAGATTATAATGCAACCGTTCCAAAAAGGTTGTCGCCAACATTTTTGGCACCGATTTGCAATTGTTAAGAATTCTGTAATTATTTATTATATTAATCAAATCAAAGAAATATTTAATTATAAATAAACAGTTGCAAATCGGTGCCAAAAATGTTGAACGACAACCTTTTTGGAACGGTTGCATTATAATCTTTGCGACTATAATTTAACGATAATACAACAGTTGCAAAACGGAAAAAACGAGACATAACTACCGTTTGGAAACCGTAATTCAACCTAATTAAAACTATATAATGACTATAATTCAACCAATCGAAGGGGTTGCATTTGGGTTTTATTTTGGTCTCTGTGCTATGCGAGGAGAACTTAGGATTAAGCCATGTGGGGAGAAAGAAGATTTAGCACTCAGGTTTGACTGCTGGGGGGTTGAAATCTTATAACATAAAAAAAATATCTACCAACATCTTATAAATAATTACCACTTTTTTAATACAATTTTAAAATCAATAAGCATTATTTTTCACTTATCAATATTTAAGGAGACAAAAAAGAGTGTATCTTCTGCTGGAATTTCAGCAGAAGACACATCTTTTATTGTCTCCTTCAATATATAAAAATCTGCTACCCTCGGCAAAAAAACTTTCACTTTATCAATATTTAATTATTATAACGAAGATGATCAAACAGAGTATTTGTTTATTTATTTATTTGTTTATTGTTAAGTGCCTGGATCGCTGAGCATGCTCGGTAACTTTTTGCCTCTAAATAGCTTAAGTTTCAATTTCAAGGCTCTGCAACTTACCGAAGACGATATATGAATGATTAAAATATTTATTTTACGGTATTCCGAATTTACACCCCTTTCCTTTATTTCAATCGGATTAAAATCTATACACGACTAATAACTCATGATACTTGATAAGTACACCAATTTAAAAAAAAAATCGTTACTGCCGTTTTTGAGAAAATAAAAAAACGAAAAATATTTCATGTAAATGTCCACTTACAGTGTTTCGATTTCAACCAAAGGATTTGCTGTACATTTTTTAGCCTATATCGAGCTTAAGTTTCGAATTTCGTAGCTCTGAGATTTATGATTGTGAAACGCAGGGGGGTACATTCTTACGTACGTAAACATCAACTTCCGATACTTCTATTTTAGCCAAATTCTTGTGGTACTTCTTCTAGCCTCTAGATAGCTTAAGTTTCAAATTTCAAGGCTCTCCGACTTACCGAAGTCGAGATATGAACGATTAAAATAATTATTTTGCGCCTTGAAAGTTACCAATCCTCTTTCTGGTAAGTTTTCAGCCTTCTTGTAAATGTATCGTTAATAATAATAATAATACATAATAATTGATATCACAGTCATACTTAGGTTTCCTTTAAGTTGAAGAATCTTCGCAAAAGTTTGCAAAATTAAGGGCCAGCTGTATGTATGTTGGTAAACTCTTTTTAAACGTTGACAAAGGGTAAAACCTTAAAATTCACCTTGTGCCGGGTGGGATGGCCAATCAGATGAAAGTGCCTGTCATTTGATTGGCCATCCCACCTGGCACAAGGTGAATTTTAAGGTTTTACCCTTTGTCAACGTTTAAAAAGAGTTTACCAACTGACATACAACTGGCCCTAAGAATTCTAGATCTTAGTTGACTAATACTCACAGGCTGTTGTTGGTAGCAATTTGGATCACATTCTACGCCATGAATATGTTTATGAGTCTTAGGAAAACATTGGGCTACTCCGCATACGCTTCTTGGTGAACATATTGCATCCGGTAAGGGGGGAAGAAAGCAAGTCGGAAATCCTTTAACCTTTTGTAAATAAAAATAAAAATAAATTCCTTCTTAAAATTATTATTTTAATAAAATAGTAATTAGCCTAATGAAAAACCTTTTTGAAAACGCGTTACATTATTAAAAAAAATTGTAAATATACTATAATATGTGAAAAAATAAACTGACACGTTCTGATAAGGCCATAAACTTGACTTTACCATACACCCTGGTCCCTCTCTTATATTTAATACTAGCTGCAAGGCCCGCCTTCGGCGGCCCTCTTGCTTGCCAGGGAACACGCCCCCTGGACCCCCAGCCCTCGAACCCCACTCTCACCCCCACCCCGCACCATGCCCAACCCCCGCCCCCACAACACCACCCCAACACTCCATTTCGCACCCTAACCCACTACCCCCACCTCTAAAACCCCCTCAAGCACCCCCATTCCGCACCCTTTCCCAACCCCCGCCCCCACACCACAACCCGCACCCCATCCACCCCGAGCCCTCCAACCCTGCGCACCACACCCCGCCTAGCCCCCTGGACCCCACCCCCGCTATGCCCCTGGACTCCACCCCGCACCACCCCCGCACCCAGTTTTCGCATTTCTAGCCTTCTAGTGACCCACAGATTATGTATACAAAATTTGGTTGAGTTTGACCCAAGAGAAAGAATTTTCATTTTTTGCCCCCCCACACATTTTGGGTGGTTAGTTTTTGCATTTCTAGCTCTCTAGAGGCCCAGAGATTATGTATACAAAATTTGGTTGAGTTTGCTCCAAGGGCAAGAATTTATGTTTTTTCACCCTCCCCCTCCTTTTTGGGTGGGTTTTTGGGGAAATTTTTTTAAGCAAAAGTTGTCAGAAATCACATCCCCTACAAATATGTTTATTATAAAATTTTCTGTAGGGTTAATAGTTTAGGGGTTATTTGATATTTTTCATTCGTGCGCCGGGGGGGGGTTAGTTTTTGCATATTTAGACTTCTGGGGTCCACTGATTATGTATTTGATTTGAATTTGGTTGAATTTGGTTCATAGAGCTATATTTTAATTTTTTGGCCCCCATCCCTATTTTGGGTGTTTAGTTTCTGCATTTTTAGTAGTATACAAAACTTGGTTGAATTTGGTTCATATGCCTATATTTTCATTTTTTGGCCCTGTGCCCCCCCCCCATTTTGGACGGTTAGTTTTTGCATTTTTAGACTTCTGGGGCTCCACTGATTATGTATACAAAATTTGGTTGAGTTTGCTCAAATGGCCTAGATTTTTAATTTTTAACCCCCCCCCCTCCACCCCACTTAATTTAAGGTCGATATGCACCAAAATCTAATCAGCTCTTAATCTCAATGCACCAAAACTACGTGTGAAATTTGGTTTTGATATTACAACTAATTTTTGAGCTAGCTCGTCCACCAAAATTTGGTAACGCCCAGACTAGAACACTAACGGACTAACAGACATTTTGACAAATCACTTATTATCTCGAAAAATATAGTTTTTTGGATGTTCACTTATTTGGGCTTTTGTGTACACCGAAATGCCATGGCTTCGCCAAATTTTTTTAATCTAAATAGTTTAAGCCGTTTTTGAGATACTTCGAAAGAAAACACTTTTTTCATCCACTATTACAATACTTCACCATACCATGCATGGTAAAGTAAAAACTTCAACCAGATACGAAAAGAAAACATGAATTGATTGATCCAACAACAAAATGTACGTATTTGTATCGTAATAACCATAATTGAAAATAGTTTTAACTATCAAAATTATTAATTTTAATTTTAAATTTGTTTATTTTTTAGTGATATTCCAAAACATAGGCTTGTAATATTTAACGCCTAACGATGTAACCTGCCATTCAGACAGTTCGATTTGAATGCATAACCTAAAACACACAGGCGAACTCCTTCCATCTTGCCTCATTAACTTGTTTGGTGTTATCGTTTGCGAATAATACTTTACAAGAAAGTAGGTTTTTAAAAGATAGAAAATGACGTTTCAATAAATTATTTTATTTAAAATTTTTTTTGTTTTTATTATCATTAGCATGTCTCTCCATCAATTCTTTATTAAGATTAAGGGGTAAATTTTCAAGGGTGCAATATCGTATTCTTGCTCAGGCGGCAAAAGATCAACAACTGTCTTTAAAAGCTCACTTATTAATACATTTCTTTAAAAACAAATTACAGATTTTTATGTTGGTCCACTAAATATTTGAAAACTAACCCTTCTTCAGTTGATAAAAATTTCCATTGAACCAGGAGAATCAGTTCACGAGAGACTCTCGCAGAGTCAACTTGTAATGTATACAATATATACAATATATACAATTTTAAAACTATTCATACAATACGAAACTTATTTTTCTATCAAGTGTGTATAAGATGTTATTAAATAAAATATTTGTTTTATTAAAAGAGGAACATATTTTTATTTGTTGATAGCTCAATAGTCCATATTTTTGGAAGTAGAGAAATAATTTAATCTGAAATACATAAGTGATGCCTCGTAATAATGGAGTTTCGTTTTTTCTAGGGGGCAATGAGTATTTTAGGGGGGCAATATTATAAAGTATTTCATTCTCAGCAGAATTTAGTACACTTTTTTCCCCACCCCCTCTTCCTCGGTACTAATATGAGCTGCCCCCTCCCCTAGTTGAAATCCTGGGCACGCCCTTGTAAGTATCAATGAGTTTATTTGACTATAAGGTTAATACTTAGACTCTAGATTTAGTATTTTTTCTTTACATGACATATTTTTTGAAGAGTGATACTACTAACTACTATTTTTATTTTTCTATTTTTTTTTTTTTATTGACCTCTAGGCGCGGGGAACCCAAACCTCCCTTTGTGGAACCCTGGGGTTCCGCGGAACCCAAGTTGAGAAACACTGCTCTAGGGTAACCAGATATCGTAAAATTTGAATAACTTTTCCTCCCTATTTACACATGTGTTATTGTGAAATTCTCTCAAAATAGCCCATTTTACTAGGGGATGAATCAATCGTGGATTTCATATTAGATCTAACCTGACACAAAAGGTACAAAATATATATTTTTCTTTCTCATCAATTCCTTAAACCATATATGAGCAACACCCAGGGCTCCGGACCGGATCCGACACTCCACCAGCTTCAATCCGGCCCGCGAGAGATTCAGAAATTTCAAATAACGTGCAAAAAAATTAAAGATTTAGCACACATAGTTTATTTGTAATTACTTTGTATTTGTCAACCAACCTAAAACTGTATTCTTCAAATCATAAAGACTAAAATCGATAAATAATATTATTAAGCGTACGCAGTGGAACGCCACAGAACCCCAATATTGATCATCTTGTTTCTCAGATTCAAACTCAAGTCTCTCATTAATTTTCATTTGATTTTTTTTATCTTTTTTTTGTTAATTTGCTTTTTATGTTTGATTACGCTAAGTATTATAATTAACAAATAAAAAAATGTGTGAATTTTTATCGCTATTTTATTCAATACTTCTTACTTATTTATTACCTACGGCCCGCGACCTTATTAAGTCCCGAAATTACGCCCTCAGCTAAGCAAAGGTTGTCCATACCTTAGACCATGAAATATATAGACACGCCCTGGTGTCGATTTGGTGAGGCCAACATCAACTAGAGAATGTGACGTCATCTGTAGGTAGGAACACCCAGAAATAGCATGGCCACTATATAGGAATTAGTATACATTGAGATAAATTTATCGTAGTTTAGATTATTTATTTTGGATTCCAATAATCGCAAATTAATATTAAATTAATATTACCAAAATATTTATGCGAGAACGTGACGTCATCTGTAGGCGATGTTGGCCTCACTTCACTCTGTGTGGAGAGTAGCAGAGGGCGTGCTATATATTTCATGGTCTAAGGCCCATACCTGCCTTAAACCTTATCACCTTTGATACTTCCACTCTTCAAATATATTTAATACATTTTCTATAATGACCTGATAGAGATTTTGACCAGCAAGTTTCAACGAACAATCACAAGGCGGTCGCTTTTGATCTGTAGCTTTTACTAATTCACCAATATTACAGAGACGTCGATGAACACGAGCACCTGAATTTATAATTTCAGGCGTTTCTTTAAAAACACAATCATCAGGTCGTAAAGCTGCAAGTTTAGAATCGCACAAGGACCATTCATAAAGCGTATCACAGGGACAAATTCCAAGAAAAAGTTCCTTGAGAGATTCAGAACACCTTTCAACAAATATCTAGAGTATTTTAATTAGATTATATTATAAATTTACTTTATTTGAACTTATCAATTCAATTAACTTAATTTTACTTACAGCACAAAATTCCTCTCCAATTTCAACTATAGCACATTCTTCGATATCTAATGAATTGGTAAATTTTTCGATATCATAACAATTCGAATTCGTATCTAGATCATATAAAATTGAAAATCTTTTATCTATTTTGGCTGAGATTGAAATAAAATACATAGTTAAAAATATCATCCAAATCATTTGATCAGCAAAAGAGGAATTAAATAACAAATAAAAATATAAACAAAAATAAATTCAAACGATTTCATTGGAAAATAAATGAATATTTTTCTAAATATCTACAATTCAAATTAGTTAAATTACTTCAATTATTATACAAAATTTCATCTTTTTCAAATCTACTTCATGTTGTTTATATTATTTCACCAAAAACAAAAATAAAAAATATGTCAAAAAATTCAGTTAAAAATATATCAGTCTAAACAAATTTTGTCTAATTTATTTCATAATATAAATATTTTATTATAAAATTACTTTAATTAAAATACTATATTTACTAAAGAACCTCCCCATTTCGCCTTCTCTCCACAGTCTTCCCCGCGGTCCATAACTCTCAGCCAAGTACGATAAAACGATCTTAGGCCAAGGGGGTCAAAACTTGGAAAGCGATGTAGGGTTACCGGCGGGTCTGGGGGGTCCTCCCTCAGAAAATTTTGAAACAAATTGGTACATTTTTAAGCAGTTTATAGCTGTGGTTTTATTGGAAACTGAAAGAAAAAAAGAGCTCAAATTTTTGTTTCTAGTTATAATGCTTGAGTTTAGGTTCAAAAGTTACAAAAATAATATTAATTTTACAACCAACGTTTTGGCAACAAAGTTGTATTTTGGTAAATTAATGGTAAAATTTCTTTCTTTAGGAGGTCCGCTGACCCCCTTGACCCCGTAGACAAATTGCCAAGGGGGTCAGTTGACCAAATGCGCCAAATTAATGAGACTTTGTTGTTGAATACACTCCACTAATTTGTCTATTCGCACTTCAATTACGTTACTTAAAGCTATTCGCATGCAAGAGTCTATTCAGAGTCGATTACGTTGCTTCGTTTTAATATTTTGGAAAATTCCTTTTCACACAGATATGTGGAAGCAAAAGGCAATAAATGTTGTATAGCGACGGTGAACAAGTGTGGATATTCCTTCCGAATAGGTACCAAAATTGTACCAAACTTTTTTCTTGAAAAGTGAATTCAAACTTAATTTCTTCAACAATTCAATCAGTTGACACTGTGGGTTGGTGATAAGTTGATATTATCCCAGTTATTATAGGGATCTCGAATCCACAATTTTCTGTTATCATTTCATTATATGGAAAATATTTGTCAAATTTTACAATTAATTTTTGGAGATGACATTGAATTAATAGCCCAGTAAATTTGTAGAAGGGTTTTAGCTTACATTAATTGCGGGAAAAATTTTTTTTAGGATTATTTGGTATGGTGGTGGGTATGCCAAATCTAAGTTTGCAACCTCGAAAGTGTGGGGGACAACTTTTGGTGGTCGAAAAACTTCGTAATTTTCGGACTTTTCCCAGTTTTTCGCTTATAACTCGAAAACAGTTCATATTTTGTAAATAACCGCCCCAGAGTAAAATAAAAAAAACAAAATTTCGCGTCGATAAAAAAAAATATGCAAAATTATTACAGAAGTTCGATTTTTAATGGGGTCCAAAAAAACAGCCCCCGGGTTCACTTTTGAATATCCCAAAAACTCGCACTTTTTTAGATTTTTCTCATTTTGACCATGAAGGAGCACGTTTTCGACAAAGATCCCTCTATACATTTTTAAACTAGATTAAATTTGCTACAACTTAAACAAAGTGTCTGCTTAATTGGATAATGGTAACCTCGTGAAGCGCAATGAGTTTGAAGTTTTGAAAAACTGCAATTTTTTGCTGAAAAATCGTAGTTTTTCCTTCATAAAATGAAAATCACTCATCCTAGAAACTTGATTCCTATCTCATTGTCTAGGAAATTTTTGATGACTTGAACGTTTACTTGGACCACTATTTGTTAAAACTGTTAGATTTATAGGTATCCAGGATTTTCCATTGTTTCAAAAAATCGTAATAAAATGTTGTGTTGATTTCCTTGCATAGATAAATTTAAATTGAAAGTTTTTGCCGAGAGTAGCAGAATTTTATATATTGAAGGAGACACAAAGCAGTGTGTCTTCTGCTGGAATTATAAATTTTATTTATTTATAACGAGACTATAGTTTCAAGGGCTTTGCCCTGACTGATGAAGAGGGCAAAGCCCTCGAAACTATAGTCTCGTTATAAATAAATAAAATTTATAATTCCAGCAGAAGACACTATTTTATTGTCTCCTTCAATAGATAAATTTAGTTGGTTTAGAATGATGAAGTTGTCTGCCAAGTAAGAAAGTTTTGCAATCCAATTTTTGGCTTTGAAAAAATGACCAAATTGGATTTTTTATCATTTAGAAATATTTTTTTTTATTTTTTTTTTTTTATTTGTAAAGATATAAAAACTTAAAATTCTAATATTTTCGCCTTGATGATCAAAGAATAATTAAATAAATATTATGTCTATATATAGATATCTCGTTATATGTAATTTGTCATAATGACCAATTAATGAAAGATAATTGTATTGTAGTTGGATTTACTCTCGAAGCCATTACGCAATCGACATTTCGTCTTGAAGAAAAAAGACAATTATAGTCTTGAGAACATTATATCTTTCAGCCTTCTGGCGAATACCTACCCTGTAAAAAGTTTTGTATATATCCTATTTTTTAGATGACGTAAACTACATGACCCGTAAACTGGAAGAGGAATATAATAGATGGGGATTGGAAATAAACTTTGAAAAACAGAATACCTGACGGTCGGGACAGAGGGGGAAAATCTGGATATCAATGGAAAAGTGATAAAAAACT